>JAHLSL010000046.1:11188113-11205494 GCA_025920805.1 Petroica traversi | reverse complement strand
GACCCCCCAGAGGTTTCCCCCTAAATATTTGCCCTAAACCAGGACAACTTGATAATCAATATGAATGTGAAAAAGGAGCTAAATGTATCTAGAATCAAGGAAAGAAATATTTTTCCTGCCATAGTTTTTGGATATTATACAATGGCTGTATGTCTAAGCACACACACAAAGTTCTGTTATACAACATTTTCATTAATGATTTACAAAGGAAGTTTGCTGATCGTGTGTGTAGCTGGCACAATCATTCTCTGTAGCTCTATTTGCAACAGTCAAGAAATTTTTACTAGTACTTGAATCCAGCATGACTTTTGGGATATATCATTCTACAGAAAAGAGTGGCAGTGAGACTTCCAAAGGAAAAAATTATGATTTTGTAAATAGCTAAAATCTCTTCCTGATAAAAAGATATTGTAACCCTGAATAAAAACATAATAATAAGATAGAAATATTTCAGAAATATTTTCTATCAGACTTGTTTTAATGCAGCATAATTATTAAGATGGAGTGGAAGAGGGTCAGGGAGGAACTGGCTTTTCTTTTAAACTATTTAACAGATGTGCTAAGTGAAGTACATCTGCTCAAATTCTCTTCTGTTTTTCTATTAATTACTATTTTTCTACATGTTTGTGAAACTAATTACAGTGTTAATATCTCAAAACATGTATGTACTTCTAGCACACAATACCATCCTTATGTAATTTTTTTTTTACATTAGCTGTAGATATATGTTTTTAGCTTGTTCTTAATATTTTGTATGATTGATATGTAAAAGGATTTTTGTGTGCATATATTAAAAAAATATTTTGAAATCAGTTCCCAGTATTTGGTGTCACAAAACAAGTTAATACAATCCAAAACATGAGCTGCCTTTGCCCTAAGCTTGTTAGAATGTCCGCCATGCACCTCTGATTGTGTTTGATTGAATTTAGCAGGGTCTGGCCAAATTAGAATAATGACTTTAAACCATTATTGTTTAGCATTTGCTGATGATACAATCACTGGGTCATATATCCACTCTATGAAATTTTCATCAGGCTTTTAAAATACTTTTTTCTACAATCAGCCCATTGGGTGCTTTAAAGGTCAAGTAAGACGACAGGGCTTTTTGCATAATTATAGATGTGGAAATGCATACAGCAACTCTCAAGCACTTTTACTGGGTAAGATACCAGCAATTGTGCCTCAGTCCAAGCCAGCAGTAATAGTTCACAGTTTACTCATTTGCAATCACACAAATGTAGTGATTAAGTACTGGCCTATTAATTATAACCTGAAGATGAATTCTGTCTAAACAGTACTAAATCCATTGCTCAATGCCTTGCAGCTTAGAAGGATGGAAAGGTCAGACAATAATTTGATAACTGTTGCTATAACAGTCCCTAAACATGGCAATGTCTTCATGAAATCCAAGTCCTTTTGCATAATGTCTTTACTTTCTGACATTTTTCAGTGATGATTAAATGACATTTTTAAGATTGTCATACAATGGCAAAAAAATTAACCAAACAAATGGTGGAAGAGGAGGAGGGACTGGGGAATATTCAGAAAAAGTACTGTGTCAGTCATGCTGTGCAGCCTTGCTGGGAATAAAAACTTTTCAACATTTTTTTTTCGGATAGAAAAAGGAAATTTTTTGTTCCAGAAATAAGATTGAAACTTTCACCTGTCTCTAGAAATTTCACTTGAATGTGGCCATGATAAGCAACAATAAATAATTCACTAATTCCACTGAACTGTTTAGATTGTAATAGTAGCATTCAGCCTATTAGAAAAGAAGCAGCAAGACATCTATACCAAATATGAGTTGTGAACCATCAGAAGAAGTTTTATTATCATGCAGCGCAAAACAAATAATTTCTCATTTTCCCAATTGTATTGAAGATAATTTTTAAATTATACCTGAGAACATATTTCACTTTCATTATGTTTAATTATTATTTATAGATTTCTTAGCTTAAAAAAAGACAACTTGTTTTTCACTTAGTGTCTGGAGGTTTACATTTTCTGGTTTCATACTCAAACTGCTCCTTGCAGTAGAATGTTTATTTTCCTAAAATTACAGCAAAACAATAAACCTACTGTCACTACAATCCAGAGAAACTTTTTCTTAATACACATTTAAAAGGTTGGATCAATTTTGACCTAGCTCTGGTTTTGAAATCTTTATGGCTTTTCAAGGGTGTTTGAGGCAACGTTAGGAATGGAACATCTGGACCTCTCTGCTCAGAGAGTTTTGTGGGTTTCAGCACTGACTGAATAAAGCCCTGAGCAACCTGCTCTGACCTTGGCTGGCCCTGCTTTCAGCAGGAGGTTGGTCTAAAGACCTCCTGAAGTTTCTTCTGGCCTGAATCACCCTACAGTTCTACAATCTGAGACACCTTCCTTCAACAAAGAAAACCCCTGCAATCCCATACTAATAACATTTACAGAAGAAGGCAGAATCTTTTATTACCTACAGTAGATTTATCTAGATAGAATATATACCAGTTCACTGACAGTCACATTTTCACTCTGCAGCAAGATGTCTAATTTTAGACTGCTCTCATTTGTTGGTGCTGACTTTGTCCTACTGAGACACCAAGTAATACAGACTTTATGTTGCAGATGAACTAATTAGTCAATGACATATTTTTTCTCATTTTCTCTGACAGAAAACTCCTATTTTCTGAGTCTGAAGCTGATTTCTTGGTCTGGTCTTAGATTTAACTGTGATTTAACTAAAAACATAATAACAATGAAACTAATGATGTAAATTTCTCTAATAATACAAGGAAGGGAGGAAATAAACTTTGTTTCATATCCTAATAAATAAATAAATAAATAAATAAATAAATAAATAAATAAACATAGTATTCCCTTTCTTTTTCACAGAAATTGCCTACTACACTCAAGTCTTCAACTTGAGTTCAAATTCTGGCATGTAATCATCCATGTTTTTACTAAGTCATTACTGTTTCTGTTGCAGTTACCATGGAAGTTGGGTATTACTTTCAGTTCTGAAACATAAAATTCACTGGTGAGTGCAATTCAGGCATCATTTCAAGCTTATGTTTCCAAACTGTTTTGCCATAAATGTTTTTTTAAACATGACCTCAGACTTGCCAGTTGGCCTCAGTCCAGACTAGCCTTCAGATTTTAGTTTAATTTACTATTATAGATATATCTAAAGAAAAAGCAATTATCTATGCCTTTGGCCCTTTCTGTCTTTGTAGTTTCCTGCTTCTAGTTTCTTGCTGCTCACATCATACCAACTGTAGACACTACTTACAGAAATTAAACTTAGAAAACTATATGCACTTATTTAAAGTTGATGTAGATGTGTCACTTAGTGAAAAGCTTGGCACAGGTGAGAGTACTGTATTCAAGTATTCAGACAGCAGAAACTTTAGAATTGGATTTAGACTTGCAACACTGTAATTTTAAGTGAATCTTAAACACTGTTTTTAATAGGAAAATACATTGTGTGTATTCATATTTTCATTGACTCTACAGGCCAGTGTTATTTCTGTTCTCTATATATACCCTACATGTGTTCTCCCTAATATAAGTTCCATGCTTATGACATGTGGCCAAAGCAGCCACAGAACACTGAATCCACTTTCAGTATCCATAAGTACCCTTTGATGTTCCATAGAAAATAATAAAGAAAAAACTCCAATGTATTGTTATTGGCCTGTTATTAGAGTCCTATTTCACTCTTTTTATGTTTCTGTCCCTGTGATAAGTTGTTTCAGAAGACAAAGTAGAAAATTTCCAGTCTTATAAGTGACACTAATGATATATTTGAGATCCAAAGCAAAACAAAGTAGCTATGAGAGAAGCCTTTTTAGCTTTTTTTTTTTTTTAAACAGTCTGAGGAAGAAAACATCACTATACACCACAGATTTTTCACTTGCATGATTCTAAATTTTAATGTCTGAGTGTCTGCTTTGAAGGTAGAGTTCTGAGAAAGTGTAGAATGTGGTTTGTACCCAAGATGTAGCATGATTAAGTAAGCTTTTATCTTAAAGAGGTTGTAAAACAACAGTTTGTATCAAACTAATTGGTGGTATTAAATCACTATTAACTATTATTATGATCAATTTAGTATAATTAAATCCATTGCCTTCAAAGAAATTGCTAGGAAAAGGCAGTTGTTTATTCTCTGTTGATTCACAAGAAGTTTGTTAAAAATAGCCATCTTGGAAAATTAAAAAATATGTGCACATCTTAAGCTCTGATTTCATAATTGGTTTTTATTTCAATTAAGTTGTTTTTTTTTTAACTGCATTGAAGCAAAATAAAATAACATTATTTAACTGAAAAAAGTGCACTAAGTTTTAAACTTTTGTTTTAGTAGAAGATTTGATCAGTGCAGGTTGGGTTTTTTTTTCCCTGTCCTCAGACAGCTGTGTAAGCAGAAACCCTGCTTTCACTATTCTCAATTTCTGGAAAGTAAATACAAGATATGAAAAATATTAATAGCAAGTTTCTCTGACATAATTTCTAGTTTTTTTTTCCATTTACACTATTCCTTTCCCAGTGAAATTTAGTTCTTGGTGATTGAAGAAAGTAATTGCTGTAGTGACTTCAGAACAGCAAAAAGGTATTCTGCCATGATTGGCAATGCAGGACCGAGATCTTTCCTGCACAGCTCTAAAGGAGTAGCATCATGTAGCATCAGCAGTATAACCCCATGGTTGTTTGCTGAAAGAAATTTTGTTTCTGAAAGGAAATTAAATTGATCATTTTAAGAAGACGAACTTCAAACTAATGTTTTGAAGAAATTCGGAAGTTAGTGGAGGGCTGTGAAAATATTCAGTAGATACCGTGGAGCATGGCTAATCTCACTGGCATTTCTTATATAATTATAGGTGTGGTTTGAATAGTATCTTAGGCAAAGGGGTCTGTATGGGCCCTGGCAACATGCATCTGTAGCCATGAAAGAGGTGTAAACGTGGAAAAAACAACCAAGCCTTTTGAGGTTAAAAGTGTCCTGTTGAAGGTATTCTGAATTTTCTCCCTTTTGTTAGAGTGACTTATACAAAAAGACATGAGCCCCCTCTTTAAGGATAGACTTTATTTGGCACACAAGATAACTAGATTCTTAAAAGGTTAATTTTTTAAAATAATGAAAATATAGCAATAAGTGTGATTAAATAAAAGCCTTGAAAGCAAATTTATTCTCTAACTTGAAATAAATTTTCTATTAGATAGAGTTGATCCTAAATAGAATCTCCTTCCTTCCATGGCCTTACAAGGCTCACCTTAGTGCTTGCCACCTATAGCAGGCAGACTCTGTCTTCTTTTTTTTCAGGATTTTGTGTCAGTGCTGTTGCTGCAGACTCTCTGCAAGCTCCATCCTGCCCTTCAGGGAGAAAAAGCTTATTTGCTTTCAGAAGAGGTGCAGTCTCCCTGCCTCCAGATAACTCTGACTGAAAGGGATTCACATGGGATAAAGCAGAAAGCCAGCTTCCTTCTTGCCAAGTAGGAGTTACAGAGTACAGAATTCACCAGCACTGTCAGTAAACAAGACTGCTATACAGCTTGTCCTGTTCTTTGCATATCCTTCTTTATTCAGTAGAGAAAAGGATTGCTTGCATCAACTTTCAAACACTCATGTTGCCTCATATCTGCTGCAGTACAATGAGCTGAATAAAAATGTATGCCTTCAGGTTTCTGGATGCAATGTGCAGTGCCTAACAGCATTTTTCTCCCACTACAGAACTGGCTAATTATTTTCATTTCTCCATTTTCTGGGCATGTCTCCAATAACAGAGTGGTGAAAGGGTATCAAGCAGACAAAAAGATCTTTGAGGTGAGAGTGAATTACACCTCTTATGTGCCTGCACTGCTGGCTCAGTCCTGAGCATTATCTCAATTCCTGAGACAAAGGGTTAGCAGGTTTAGAAGGGAATCTTTACCCACATTTTATTTTCAGCTTTTTACTGAAATGTTGGTTGGGGTTTGCCAGATAGAATGATCTGTATATATAAACTGCCCACCAGTGCTGTGGGTTTAGGAGGAAGTGACCACAGTAAAGGGTATCTTAATAAACTATTTAAGAAATATAAGGGCTTGATTTAACTGAAATCTATGTTTTTCATAGATTAAAAAAAAAAAAATTGATCATTTAAGACACAGAAGAGGTCAAATTAGTGTTCTCTTGGCAGTCAAATAAGTGTTCCCTTCCGGCCTGAAAACCTAAACTTAATTTTTGAAATTTTATGTTAGATGAAAATGGTAGCTTATGATATCTTATGTTGCTGTGTTCACATCATGTCATACATTCATCCAAAGAGAAAAAAGCAGTTCTATAAATATTTTTTAAAACTTACACTGTTGCTTTTTTCCACTAAGCTTTCTTTGTGACAGCTAGTATATCTACTCCTTATTGATATGCATATATTTTATAAAATATATTGATACCGTGTGTGAAAACATGAGTCTGCAAACTATTTTGATTATGAAATCAGAGAGCTCAGTACACTTAGGTGTATAAAAGGAAATACTAGATTGTGTGTATTATACACACTAGTTCTTCTTTCCTAAAACCAAATTCCACTGATAGATAGGATACTGTTACACCCTATTACTTTTTATAAGGAAAAAATATTTAAAATGTATCGAAAAGTCAGCTGATAATGTTACTATTTCATTTTTAAAAATAGAAATTTGAGTTATGCTGGTAAGAAAATTTTGAATGTTCTGTGAAATTATGTGAACAATAGAGTTAAGAATATTGTATAGATCACAGTATAGAACAGGGTTTAAATACTCTTAAACAGAGAACCAGCTAAAGACATGTCCTGAGGAAAAGCCTCCAGCAAAGACATAAATTGTTGAGACAATACCTCTAACAGATATGGCATTTAGTGATATGTAGCAGTCAGAAAGAGATGTGTGTTTTTTCTTTGCTTTTTCTAATGAAGACAGACAAAGAAAGGCAATTTCTAGTAAGGAAAAAAAAAGGAAAAATTTCTGAATCTAGAATTAAATTATATTTTCATTTTTCATAATAAAGATGCTTCAAAGAACAGTAGGACCATTAGCTGTGGTGCAATATTTCTACTATTGAAGTTTAAAAAAATAATTCAGCCTAATTGTTATTTTAAAAATATCTGAGATTAATAGAAGATGACTGCAGTGATACACTATACTTGAAAATTATTTCTGGTACTTGTGCACCGAAATGATCTTCATCTACAGAAGTCTATGCTTATTCATAAATGAAACTGGGTAAGTATAAATTGGTCTATCTCTTGCCTTAATAATTCTTCAGCAGCAGATATATGAATGCATTCACCTGTTCAACCTATAGATGGATCAACCTATGAATGATCAGTTTGCTCATCTGTGTCTTTTAGTGAGATGCTGTTATCCTTCTAGCATCTACAAAGTCATTATTTCCACAGTGGTTTAAGTCATTAGAAAGGGAGAATTACCATAGAAAATAGAATCATTAAGGTTGGAAAAGACATCTAAGATGATCAAGTCAAACCATTAACCTAATATTGCAAAGCTCATCACTAAACCATGTCCCTAAGTGCCAACTCTAATATTTTCAAAAATACATCCAGTAATGGCGACTCAACCACTTCTTTAGGCAGCCTTTTCTAGTGTTTAACAACCAATCCTGTGAAGAAGTTTTTCCTAATATCCAGCCTAAACTTCCCCTGGTGCAACTTGAGGCCATTTCCTCTCATCTTTTTACTTGGGAGAAGAGACTGTTCCCACCTGGCTACAACCTCCTTTCAGGTAGTTAGAAAGAGCAACATGATCTCCCCTGAACCTCCTTTTCTGGGGTTCTAAACAACCCTCTCTCATCCACTACTTGAAATACTTGTGCTCCAGGCCCTTCCCCAGCTCCATTGCCTTTCTCTGGACTCACTCCAGCCCCCAATGTCTTTTTTGGCAGTGAGGGGCCCAGAGTGGAGCACCACACTCAGGTTTTGGCCTCACCAGTGCTGAGTACAGAGGGACAATCCCTGCCCTGGTCCTGCTGGCCATACTCTTGCTGATACAGGCCAGGATGCCATTGCCTTCTTGGCCACCTGGGCATTCCCTGGCTGATGTTCAGGCAACACCTCCAGGTCCTTTTCCTCTGGAAGGCTTTCCAGCCACCACAAGCCTGTATCAAGGCCTGGGGTTGTTGTGACCAGCTCATGTCAAGGCTCATTTGGTTCTTGGACAAAAGTATAACATAAGGTGAAAACCATTATTGGTTGAACATTTATTCTTTAGAAGCACCGTAACTTATTTTTAAACTGACCACCAAATAGAAAGATAAATTAAAGTGCATTTAAATTATGAAGTATTTATGAGATAAAGTAAAAAATAAAATTAGTCACAGGAGGGAATATTATTGGCTTGGTTCCCTGTGTACTTATCTGTGAAAGGATTAAAATCAAATTAACTCTCTCTAAATGTACTGTGCATGTTACCATAATGAACTGGAAAACATATATTCTGACTAGCAAGATTTCCAACCTTTTCCTCTATTTAGTGGTTTTTGATTCTCTTTTGGCTTCAGTTTCACAGTTCATAAATCAAAGTCTCCTTTAATTCTGTTGCTTCAATCCAGCATTACCATTTCTGTGATTCTGTCATGCTCTGCTAGTGGGCAGTAATAGTGTCACTGTGTAGCAGAAATCTTCAGCTGCCAGAAATTAGCTGTCCACTATTTGAGCTACTTGTGCCATTGTCAGTCCATGCTGTTACAAAGTCAGCATCTTTTTCCTTTTACAAGTATTTCATAATACCCTTTTTGTGGATACTGTTCATTTTTCCTGCTCATCTGTGTGATAGTTTCCATACGTATTTTATGATAAATTTCTTTATCTTTGTCCAAAACCCCCACACCAAAATGAAAAATGAATGCTTCCAATTTTTTTCATACTTCATTATCAACTCATTCCTATTTTCCTCTTTACAAATCCAGGTCTTGACATCAGTATCAATATTTCCAATGTTTTAATTATTTTCATCTCATATTAAATGAAAATGCCTCTATTCTCAAACCAGTTTGTTTTCACTTAGCATCCCTGCAATGCATATTGGACATTAACTAGCAGATATAACCTACTTAGGACTTAACATACAATGAAATTAAGAAAATACAAATATCATTTTATTACCAGTGTTAATACATCATAAAAAAATTGGACTAAGGTTATTACCTGTAATTTTTCCAAGTAATCTCCACTGATCTGGGAAAAATTTCAGACCATATAAAAATTAAAAATTATTAGATAGGTGAGCACTTGTACTTCATTCACCCCTAGTTTTACATTAGGCATTGTAGGAGGGACTGAAAAAAAAATCAACAAAACTGTGGCTAAGAGAACATGTTTGTGACGACCCTGTCAATGGCCAGTTTAGAGGATCAGGAACTTCCTAAATCTTTCGTATTGGTAAAAAATATAAAACCCTGCCGTGTCCAAGTACTTAAACTTCTTGCAGCTGATGCAAGTCCATTGACAGCTTTCTTGGGAGAGGCAAAGGATATTAAAAGACACTGAAATCTGTTTTATATCAAGAATATATTTTTCACTGCATTTTATAAAGATTGAATACACTTCTCTAATTAAGCAGCAGCAATTGCTTATAATATCTTTTGACTTACACTGGTTTTTTGAGGCTATGGCCCATTAAGCATGTATTCATTAAGTAGAGTTTATGATGTTTACACGGTACATGAAACAACAGATGAATGACTTCTTCACCCATATGCTGTTATGCTAAAAATGAAGGTCAGAGTTCTTCACCTTTGTGATAAAATACAAATAGGGATTGACAATAAAAGTGAAATAAAAAGAACCAAAGACAAACAAAACTGAGAAGCATCTGCAGGATTTGCTACCCACTTTATCTATCATCTGCTTATCTTACCTGCCTGAAAGCCCAAGGGAAAATATGAGGTTTGTAGCATGTTGTGAAGGATAATAAATACAGTATACTTTGCACCATATGGATTATCTCAGACCCTCATAAAAAGCTGTCAAAGCCAAGCAATATACATGCTGCTGAGTGAGCATATGTTTCATTATGGCACGATTAGAAAGATCTTTTTCTGACTAGAAGAATCAGAAAACTTTTACATCTTAAAAGCAAGACAATCAATCATCAAAAGTCCTATAGGTAACTAGTGCAAAGCTCAAATTCCAAACAATAAGAATTACAGGAGAGGAATAAAACTCACTTTGAAAAACAATTGCCAGATTTTGCAGTCAGTCTCTAATCTGGTGGAGCAGCTACACTTGATTTCTAATCCTAATGATATCGGACAATTAAAAAAATTTTCAAAGCAGATAACTCATATTAAAGAATGAAGTTGTATTCATTAAATCTACTGCAGAATCAATTTATAAGTGGACAAATTTGCTGAAGCAATTGACAATTGTGATCTGAGACAAATTAAAATAAAAATACTTTTTATATATTTGAGGAAACTTTTTATTGGTACTGAAATGGAAAATATTGGGCCAACAGAAGGCAAATTTATGATATCGCTGCTTCAGTTTGGTTTGTTTCTGCAATATATATTATTTTATCAACATGTTTTGATGGCAAAGATTGAAGAAGAAAAATCTTAAAGCGGTTAATGGAGGTAGTTTTATAAAGATTGGAATAACGAATTGTGGTCAAACGTCCCCTGCATTGCCAGTAAGAAAACTGTATCTTCACTACAAAGTCAAACATATAAACCTTCCGGTGTTTGAGTCTAACATTCCTTCCCTTCATAGTATCCTGCAGTAATCCAGTCCCTGTGGGATATTACTCGTATCCATTTTCCACTGTAGTTCTCTCATTTTCCTGGTAACATTCTTAAGAAAACCAAAACAATAATCAGAAATGTGAGAGAAACAGCTGCAATGAAGTTTCATTAACAGACTTAGTACACTACAAAAGTAGTTTTCACATAAAATGGAACTCTCAGGCACTGCTCTGAGGCAAGCCTTGGCAACGTGCTGGTTTTAGCTTCCAATGCCATAAATTAGACTAATCTGATGCAAAAATTTATATTCTAACCCAAATCATCCAAATATCTCAGATTTTGAAGCAAATACAGTCCTCAAATTGTACCAAAATTTATTAAATTACAATTTTTGTAGTTACAATATTCCATCATCATCAAAATATGCATAGGCAATGCTATTTTCCTTTCAGCATGAATATCATGGTGAACCGTAAGAACTGGATAAAGGACATTGTCTGCAATATGCATGTTTGTTTGCAAACATTAGATGGTGTTTGATTCTTTTATTCACACAAGGAATTATTTATGTGGAATAAAGGAAGTGGTAAAATGTTATCCTGTAAGCAGAAAAGGAAGATACTATCACTATCCAATTTTCACTGTACTTAAGCTTGTATTAAACAACATTTAATAACATTTAAAGTCTACTTTCATTTAATATGATATTGTAGAGGCAGTATGCTCTTTGAAGATGGCTTGTATTCAGCAGCTGAAATGCATTGCTTTCCCTGAATTGAAAAGACTACAGGACTACACACATCACAGGACTACATCAAAAGAGCTCCAAACAATTAGGATTACATTAAATAATAAGAATTAACATTTTCTTTCAAAAAATATAATTTTTATTGTATTATCCAGATCATAATGCTTAACATATGCACAACAAAGAAAATCTCATGTGCATATTCACTATTTTACAATAGGCAGTATGTCCTACGTTCCCATTTAATTCCACCAGTTTCTCAGATACCATTGTTCAAAACTTAACTTACTTATCTCACTGAAAATCAGTTCTGAAAAGATTCTGAATAAATTATAGCAATTTTTCACCAAAGTTATTTTAAGTTTTATTATCCTGTATTACACTGCGCTTGATTAAATGAAATGGTAACTTTATAAAACAATTGACACATATTTCCAGACAGATTCTATTAAGCTTAACTGTCAATAATATATATTTAACTGTTAATAAAGGAAAAATATGTAAAGCATATATGTACAGGATATATACTTTATAATTAACTCAAGCACATGTGAAAATGCATGAGATGACAGTGAGAAGTAATTCCAAATCTTTCTGACATCTACATCACTATGCTTTTAAATTTTAGAATCACAGAATCACAGAATTATTTAGGTTGGAAAAGATCTTTAAGACCATCAAGATCAACTATTAAACCAGCACTGCCAAGTCCAACACTAAACTACATCCCTAACTGCCATGTCTATATGACTTTTAAATATTTCCAGCAATGATGACTCAGTCACTTCCCTGTGCTGCTTCTTTCAGTGTTTCACAATCCTTTCTGTGAAGATTCTTTTCCAAATATCCAACCTAAACCTTCCCGGTGCAAAATGTGGCCATTTCTTGTCCGATTTCTTGCTAGTTGGGGGAAGAGACCCCCACCCTCACTATAGGCTCCTTTCAGGGAGTGGTAGGGAGCTATAAGGTCTCCCTTCAGCCTTTTTTTCTCCTAGCTAAAGAGCCCAGCTCCCTCAGCCACTTCTCATAAGACCCACACAATTGGCCTTGACCTATTGATTCAGTCTGCCCAGATCCCTGTGCAGAATCTTCTTACTCTCCAGCAAATCAACACTCCCACATGACTTGGTGTCATTTGCAGAACATCATCTCAAAACAATGTTCAGAACTATTTCCAGTCATCTAAAGTGAGTAGAATAATTATTAATTGCTCAGTAACTAGCCTGAATCCCTGGTATGCATTCCTTCATTTTCAGCAGGAAAGATAAGTGTGGCCCATTTTCTGAGCTGTCCTGAAATAATTTCCTGCAAATGAAAGAAGGAAATTCTTTCTTCATTTGAGGCCCAAAAGGAGCAGCAAAATATAGAGATTAGGTTGGTTTTTTTTTGTCATGGGCTGATTTAGAGACTCAGTTACTATTTTCTGCTTGATGGAGTAGGGGGAAAATGCATGGAATAAGAGTATTCGCACCACAGTAATTAGTGGATCTCTGAGAGATGACAATGACATGGCAGTTTGAATCTTCTGTGCCAGGGGAAAGACTATTTTTGTAAAGACTTCCACATTACTAATGGTCAGGTATTCATACTTATGTTATTTTTGGGATCTTAAATCTGTAAATGAACAACAAAGGAATGCCAATTTAATTGTAATGGATTTAAACTATCAAAGTAACTAAAATGTTATGTCTCCACTCCTTATCCCCTTTACCTGTGTCGTTTGGAGTTTATCTTTGGCATCCTCTCTTAGTTGTGTTTAATGGGCTTGCAGAGTACTTGAGTATTTAGTCTCTATTCATGTAGAAGCTGCACAATGATTTTACCATCTTTATATCTCTTCTCTAAAAACTATTTTCCAATTTACTTTCTCCACCTTGATAAGGAAAGGGAGCCAAAACCAGGAAATAACAGAAAACCTTATGTTATTAGATTTTAGAGAATCTCACTTTTAAAAGTGTCATAGAGATACTGTGTTCTATTTATTCCTGGTCGCAGAGGAGCTTACACTTGATTTTAGCTTTCATTAGCATGGTTTGGTTTATGGTGTCCCTTTTTGGGTGATAAGAACAACTGCAGTGGATTACTGGCTTTTGCTCCTTGCATTAATTTGTGTACATTACCGAGTGGTCTGGACTTTGAGAGTGGTTTAACTTGCTGGAAAAAAATTGTGATAGTGATGGTAGCTGAAATGCAGTAACAAACTTTGATCCTCCTCACTGAGGGAGGAAGGTACAGAATAATGGATATACACTCCACTACATTTCCCGTGGAAGGAAAGGAACACACTGTTGCCCTGCAAAAGTTCTTCACTTAACAATGTTTGGACAGATGTAGCTATAAAAGGCCTATTCCAGGAAAATGTTTTTGTTCTTTGTGTGCTCCTCCACAAACTTTTTAAGGGCTAACTTATTCCTGAGAGACAAGCAGACAGCTAGCTTGCTTTTTTCTTGCTGGATGAGATGGCTGGACCTATTTTAAGCTACGTAATAGGAACTAGGCACCTGGTGAGCTCACTAGGTGCCAACTTTCCTAAAGAGTGAACCCAAACTTTCACGTACAAGGTTGTGGATTCTATGAGCACATATATTTGCTCATTAGATGTATCTATGTACAAAACCCATGGAAAGCCTACTACCTACATAATTTTATTTTCATTATATTCTCCTTCAGTTGCAAGTACTGTTACTTTTACAGGAATAATATATCCTATCGTGAGTTGCAGGTCAGTGACATGCATGGCTCTACTTCTGCCTATCTATTTATTTTCCAAGATTTTTCTACTAGTCATACTCTCATTGTTGGAAATTCAGCTATTTCCTGGACTGAGTAACTTGGACCTACTGCACAGCATCTTTCCTTACTGAATGCTTTTGTTTGCTACAGTAAATTATTTCAATGAGAATAAATTAATTTTCACTAAACACATCAGGGATGTGATGAGCACTGTCCAACTGCACTTATAAACATTCTTTCCAAGGATGTCTTGTGGCCCAGACTGCCAAAACATGATTTTTCTGTCCATATTCAGGTATCATTCATAGTTAATGATATATAATATCTGTGGAATTTACTAACTGTCAACTCTACATGATCTTTGAAACAATTATAAAAACAGACAACAGTAAACTTACCTAATTTGCACATTATACCAGTGTCCATCATCCACCCTAGCAGTAGTAGTGATGTTTTTGACTTCTGCTGCTTCATCACATGAATACTGGTACTACAGAGTGGAAAAGGTTTTAATTACATTATTTCTAATAATTAAACAGTTTCAGGCTTAGAAACTTAAATTTTAAAATAATAAATGGCTTAATAAAAACCTGAAGGATGTCATGTGTATAAAGGAAAATTAAGGTTTCATTAAAAGTTCTGGATAAAGAAGCCTATTGTACCAGAAATATACAAGTACACATATATGCTTCCTAGCCTGCATTAAAAGGCTTTAATCCTTGTGTTTTGTACAATCAGATATTATAGGTCTGATTTGAAAAGAAGTTGACCATCTGCAACCCATCTGAAATTAACACTGGCCACGAGTGAATTTTACTTACCATTTTATGGCTTCCTTATACTTCCAGACACGTAATGTAGCATGCAGACTTGAGCATTTTGGAGCACCATTTAATTTCCTATACTAATGTGAACAAGCACTTGATTTCATGGTTTGTCTACTTGTAATTGTAGCTTGATTGTGGGCTTAGAACCATTTGTTCATTGGGCTTTAAATCTACATTTAATTGACCAGCTTTGTGAATGATTAAGTGAATTCAATTAGTTTTCACATGACACACTGGGATCTCTGAATAGATTTGTGTCAATTAAGGTACTTTCATATTTTATGGTGCTTATGATATGTTAGAAAAATATTTTTCTGCATCATTACTTTACCATGAATACAAGTAAGATGAACTTAAAGCTGTCAACATTTTCTAAACCTTGGATAACTTCCTGCCTGTGACTAATCTCATTTCTTTTTCTGAACAAAGATAGTCACAATACAATATAAGACAAAAAAATCACAATGTAACAGAATTAAATAAAAGGCAATTTTCTTTTTTTTCTGTTTATCTTCAGGTTATATATCTATTTAGAATGGTCATGGTATTTAAACATGAAGGCAAATAGAATACCAAAATGCTGTTTCTAACAGACATTTCACAGACATTACAAAAGAATATAATTACAGGTACTTTGGGAAACTTCTAGCAGGAAAATGGGAGATCTGTTATGAGAAAATTAACTTTTCTTTAATATCTTTTTAGAGTCTCTTTAGCATCTGAATATCTCTTCATAAAGCTCTAGCTTTATCTCTTTCTCAGAGAAGATGGAATAATTTGTGAAAGGTAAAGATATACCATGATACACACTTTATTCCTTAAAGCTTATAAACAAATATATTCCTAGTTAGTCTGCCCACAAAAGCCAAAGAAATGGGGCTTTTTTTGTTTCTTTTTGTTTTGTTTTTTTTTTTTTTCCCTGATCCTGTGGATTTAAATAACAGATGAAGTAGAAGGTTTCTATTTAGAGCTGCATGGTAACAAAGATACAGTCTATTCCCCAACGTGGTAAATTTTCCTATCACAATTCACTCAATTCTACAGCCTTTCTTATGACAATTTTAAGGAAGTTCCATGTGAGGAAGTTCAGTTGGTCCAGGTATAAAATATAATAACTTAATTTTTACCACATGTAAAGACAAAACCTACATTCTTTGTTTTTGTGTTTTAATTTGTACTCTTGTGAGTCATATTGATCATATTAGCCAAGAAGTTTGGCAGCAAGTTTGACAACTATTTTCCTTAAAAGATGTCAAGAATATCTGTAGCTTTATTTACTACCTTCTATAGTAAGAAAAGGAAAAAAAATACTAAATTTTTACAGATTCTAACTTTTATTTACTTTTCCTTCAGTGGAAGATTTTGATGCCTTACCTGCAAAGTACCATTGTTGATGACAAGCTGAATTAAAAAATGTCGCATTGTTTCTGGGCTCTGTTCAATATTTAGGAGAAGTCCATGAGGATTAGAGGTCTTAAATTCCAGCTGGATGAAATTTTGCATGTTCAAATGTAAGCCTTGAAATTCCAGATAAGAATCACCATAGTAGTGAGCATAACTAAAATCTGTGAATAGAATTTTGAGACATGTAAGGCTATAAAAAACATTTTTCTTCACACACTGCTTTCTTATTCTGGTAGTAGTAGCATAGATATACAACTTTTTCCACCTGTCAGGGATTCAGATATGAATCTGAAAACTGATGTTAGTTTTCTTCTGTCAAAGGTTAAAACTGAGCATTTATAAAACTAGACATAAAGGCTTTGGTCAAATTATAATAAGCAAGTATATAGATCAATGCCTGAAAGTCTAGGCTACAAAGATGTAAGAATTGGTACATATCTAGCTGTTTTGGCTCAGCATTTTTTTCAAAGTCAGGTGTTTTCATCAAACCTAGATGCAAGAATGAGTGGGTTTGAAGTCTTTATAGAAACTACTCAGTATGGAAAGGAAGGAAGCTACTCTACAACCTAATTATGAAGTTGGCGGCTTAATAAATATGTCAACTATTTTGTGGTGCTATGGTGAAAACTGAAAATTTCCCTCTTGTCTACATCTAACTTGACTGATGTATCCAAAAACCTCTTAACATTCAACACCTTATGAAACGCCTGGCAAGGGCAGATGCAGCTCTTATCTAAATGGAAAATGCATGTGAATACATGGCTTCAAGCCCATCAGATGACATATGACTACACTTAAAAGGGGTTTCTTTGTATTTTTTATTTCTCCCTGTCCCTTTCTTTCTTCTCGTCTTTCCTTTCCCTGCTCCTTTTGTCTACTTTTTCTGCTCTCCTTCACTTCCTTCCTTCCTTCCTTCCTTCCTTCCTTCCTTCCTTCCTTCCTTCCTTCCTTCCTTCCTTCCTTCCTTCCTTCC
>JAHLSL010000046.1:10992096-11188103 GCA_025920805.1 Petroica traversi | reverse complement strand
TCCTTCCTTCCTTCCTTCCTTCCTTCCTTCCTTCCTTCCTTCCTTCCCTCCTTCCCTCCCTCCTTCCTTCCTTCCTTCCTTCCTTCCTTCCTATTTCTTTCTTTCTCTCTCTCTTTCTTTCTCTTTCTTTCCTCTTTATTAGTTTTTTTCTTTTCTTTCTCTCTTCCTATTTATTTTTTCTCCTTTTTTTCCCTAATTTTACTTTCTATTTTCTTCTTTTGCTTTTCCTTTCTTTTCTTTGTTTCTGGTTCCCTCCCTTTTCCATCCTCTCTGTTTTTTTGCTTCCTTTCCCTTGTGTTTTCCTCCCCTTCTTTTTCTTTCCCTTCCAATCCTTTTTTTTCTCTTTCACTTACTGTGTTTGTACAAGGGGAGAGTATTCAACATGCACATGGGTACCTATTCATACACAACTGCAGTCTTGCACTTTGGTTTTTTTTACTTGCCAGTATTTATACTGTGATCACTACATTTATCCACTCATAAAGACTTGGAAACGTGGGTCCTCTTCCATAATGCAACATAAGCAGTTAAGTATTTTGATTTTTTAGAAGAAAGTATATGCTTTAGTCTCATCGCATACAATTATTTGTTTGATCAGCTTTATGAGATTAATAAAAATGTAAAGAAATATTAACAATTCACCCATCTTGTGAAAAATATTGATGCAACAGTATGAACCTGTACACAATACACAACACAGAAGTGAATTATTCCATTTCACTTTGATTAAATTTCACTTAATCATCTCTACAGGGGTAGAGATGGTTTTTGAAGGTCGCAGATCTATTTTATTTTCCAAAATAGACAAAATTTTAATCTTTTGTTTCAACAACTCCACTAGCAAATACCTCACTATATTTGCTTAAATTCTGAACAAAAAATGATACTGGGATAAAACAAAAACGTTGATGCTGAACTTTTGTATATCACTGTAAGAGTATGCTGAATTTTATACTTTCATCACTTTGCTTAATCTGTTTACAAAGTCAGAGTCACTGTGGTCAAATCTCTTATATAGCTCTTAATAAATTCTCAGTACTATATAGAATCAGCAATATATGCATGCATACAACACGAATTAAAATAGACCAAAAATTTTAATCAATACCAATCAATAACCAGTGCTGCAATAAAATTGTCTTTACAATTTTAAATGTATTAAATGATTAAAAATAATGTTTTGAACTATAAGCCTGTAGGCATAAATTTCAGAAAATTTAATTTAAAAAATTTTGTACAGAAAATTTTTTACAGACAGGGCAATTTCTCTAAGGAAAGGCTTTAGAGAATTATTGCCAATCCCTAACCCTTGTTCGTTTTCCTTCCTGAGCTAGCCACTGAGCTCTAAATCTTTCTCTCATTCTGTTTGCCCTGAATTTCCCCTGAATAGGTTTCACTTATCCCAAGGAACCACTCAGTTATCCCCACACTCCTGAAAATCTGATATCTAACCATCTCTTTTTCTTGATTCACTTAGGAGATCAACTTGGCTAAAAGACAGCAAAGTTGCACAAAACATCCCCTTTCTGCAGTCCTAAATCCTTCTGATACCTTCCCAATATTTTGGAGGTGGATGGGTTTTATTGTTGGCTTGTATTTATTTCCCACATTGTTCAGCATATAATAAAGTTGACATGTGAGAACAGGTCAAAGCTATGTCAGCTCTTCAGAGCTTTGCTAACACAAAGCATCTGAGACCCTAGATCTCCCAGAGGAATAAAATCTCTAATCATGCGGAAAAAAAAAAAAAAAAAAAGGTAAGTGGGGGAACAGTTTATTCATGATTCCTGAAACTGTAAATTAACTCTGATAACTGAGGCCAGACTGAATTATCTACTAAATTCAAGGAAGATCAAACAAGCACAAGATAGCGGCATCTACATTTAGATTTCTACTTGTAATTGTAGCAAGTGCACAGAGCACTGCAGACAAAACTCATTACTATATTCTGACCAGCATCTATTTCTTTTCAGCTTCATCTGGTAAAAAGTGATGATGTCTTGCAAGACAATACACTCCACTAGTCCATGGATTTGAGGCCAGTTTGTCTTCTTCTGGGAAATATATTTGTGCTGCTAAACAGAAAACTTTTTAAACAATTCATCTGCAGTAAAATTGCTGCAATTGCTCTGTGCCCACAGATATGGAAAGAGTTAATGAAAGAAAACACTGAAGAATATTTAGCAGGCTCCACGTTTCTGTAAAACCCATAAAAACATGCTACTTCAATAACAAACAGGCTACATACCTTTCTACAACAGCTATTAACATAAACCACTGGTGTGGTTTTATCTATTAAGATTCTCACATTGTTTGTAGCAGTACACAATTTCTTTTTATAGAACATAAGCTTTGCTCATAATCCTTCTACTGCACTTAGATGCCATTTTTTTCATTTGACCTCTAGAGCTGGCGTCCTGGATTGCTTTTTGTCCTAACGGAGAGTATTTATCCCCCAAGCCATTAGAACAACAACAAAAAAAAAAAAAAAGCAAAAAAAAAAAAGAAAAATTGAAACTGTATCTTATCTTTCCCTAAGAATGTCTAACACTTGCTTTCCTAAGAAACAGGCAAGCCCTTTGGCCTATAAAATCCTCTCAGCTTTAGCTTGCTCCCCTGTGTACATACAGCCCTCCATGTTTTTGTGTTTACTAGACTTCATATTAATGTCAGAATGTTAAAAGGTTTGAGATTCAGCTGTAATTGTAGGCAGATACACAGGCAGGTCTGAAACCCAGCTGACAGGCAAGCTCCATTAACTCTTGCCACTCCCTACTCGTTTTCTCTATTCCAATGATTATCAGCTGCATCAGCTTCAGAATGGGGGCCTGCAAATTTAAAAATTTTTGAGAGCTACACAATTGTAAGTCTTGGTTTTTGAAGGCAGGTAGAGAGATTATAACAATTTTTAATATGTTCACAAGCATGTGCTCCTGGTGATTGAGCTTTTGTCTCCATGTATTTCTATGTCTAATGCACCCCTTGTAGTTTGCATGGACTCAGGCACAAAGAGGATTATAATAATGCTCTTCTTTATTATGCAGCTCTTTTTTGTTATGTTACACCTTGGAACAAAATCCTCCTGTTCAAGTTATTGGTCTTCCCTTTTTCATGGATGTATATTTCACAGCTTTTGTTATTCTTTTAATGACGACTATCTTAAAAGATTGAAATAGAGGGCATTGTTGCCTATGGAAAGGACCTGTCCTGAAAAATAAGAACAATTAATTTGCTATTTGAAATTGTTATTTATTTTTATTAACAAGGAACACATTTCATAGTAGTATAAAACTGTGGTCATAAAAAACACTTTTTTTTGTTTAAAACTGGATAATGATGAAAGAAAAAAAAGTTCAAAGAGCAAAACATTGTCAGAAAGTCAGAGCAAGTACTTTCACAGGGCTGTTTGCAGACCCCTCGTGCCCAATAGCTGACTTCCAACGGCTGCCCATGGCCCAGGCCTACACAAACAGCATGCAAGGAGCATTGTTCCCCCAGGGACAGCCTGTTAGCTTCTTCCATAAAAACTGCCATAGCTTTCTCAGCCAGGGTGTGCTCATGGCCACCACACTGGGCATCCAGCCCTGCTACCAGCTGCTGTGAGCCTGCCTGGCAGGACCAGGTGCCCTTCCCTTCCAAAAGGCCACACTGATGGCAATGCCATTGGCTGCCCTGCCCTCCACTGTTCCTCACACTCCTTGCTGCTGTGTGTGCTGAGTCTCTCTGTGCTCTGGCAGCAGTTTGGTGTTGTCTGGTGAGACAGTTGTAGGGACAGTCAAAGCAACTGCCGCCATCAGGCAGAATTTTGCACAAACACGTGCAGAGAAGAAGCTGAGCCAGAGACAGAAAGGGAGTAGGCATTGCCAGAAGCCACATCCCCACAGGTAGGGATGGGTGGGCTGCTGAGACAGGAGAGGTTGGACCAGCAGACATGCAGCTGCTCAGGGCATCCCTGAAGGCAAACAAGGTCCTTCAGGAGATCCTCAGAGCCAGCTCAGCCAAGAGCTGGTATCTGCAGAAGTGAGCAAAGACAAGTGAGACCATTACTGAAGGCTCTCCTCTGCAAGATAAGGAGGCACCAGTACATTAGCTGTGGGAGACTGGAGGGGATTGCTGGCTTGAAACATTTCAGGCACATGTGTGGGGAAAGGAGCAGGTGTTGCCCTGCAAGGTGTGTCCTGCTCCACATACCCCACACCCCCAGGGCCTGAATCCCAGCTCTACCATGGGGCTGAACCCTGGTATATGACAGGCAATGCTCCAAACCCTGACCCTGGAGCTCCTAACCTAGCCCCTAAGTGGCCAAATGAACAGAAGTCCCACCTAAGGGAAGGGCCCAGAAAAGCTAATGGGTATGTAACCCAGAGCACAAAGCACATGCAGGTCTTGACCCTACATCCTCTTGGAATTTCTCTTGGAAGTGGTAGCTATATTTATTCTTTTCTACATCTCTTCTATCTATCTTCTAATTTCTTCTTCTCAAAGTATGAGTAACATAAAGTCAGATGGGTAGGAGTTTGCTAAGTGGAATGGGCTTAGAGTTAGCTAAAATAATGCTTTGTGAAATGCTTGATGTTGCTTTAATATTGCTCTAACATTAAAAAGTTCCCATATTTTCTGAAGTTTGCCAGTAAAGTTTTTATTTGCTTCCCCTCTTGAGAATATCTTGTCAGTGTTTCTCTCTTGCATCTAACTTAAGTTGCAAAAAGTAATGTTAAATCCTTCTAAGAGACTCATTGAGTGAGGTCTGGGGCCTTACACCAATCCATCCTAATGTCCTCAGAGGCTTATCTGTCAGCTTGGCTGTCTTTCAGAGCCAGGATCTTGGATTCTACACAGGGACCAGCAGGCTCACAGATGGTTAACACTTGTTAACCATCTTCCCTATGGGCACCAACAACACTGCAAGGCTAGCCCAATGCAGTGACTGCAGAGCTCTAGAGAAGGAAGGCACAGGGGCCCCTTCTAGCAGGAAGTCTTATAAGGAGGTTATTGAGGCCCCAGTCAGGCTCTTTGTAGATATTAATGACAGAGGGGTAAGAGAAAAGGTTCTTAAATTGAAACAGGTATCTTACCACAGTAGAAACATACTTGCTGTCCTTACTTCAAAGAATTCATCTCTTTTATTGTTTTTGTCTTTTTTTTTTTTATAATTTCACAGAATATAAAAGCATGGTAAATGGATAATATTAGTCACATTATGCTTTTTTTTTTTTTTGTTACCACTTTTAGAAATTTCTTTTTCAGGTGGCCTATGCATGTAGGAGTGGGGTGTGGTTTTTTTCACACTCCATGTGCTGAAAGTTCCTCAGCTTTCATTTTCCTTACATTTGTTTTCTCTCAAAAAAATCTAATTTCTTTGAAGTTTTATATTTAATGAGTCATGTTAATCACTCTCTTTTGCATTCTAAAATAAGATCAATCTTACCAGCAAGTCCAGAAGAACAGCCACAGCAAAATGACCATGGGTTTTACTCTTTACTCCCTTAAATACAATGATCTACTTAATATTTGTAACCACCATGTAAAAGGCTTTAGTTTATTTTCAAATGAGTCTCATTTACTTCCATACATTTCATTTAGTCTTTTCAGCTGAAGCACCTTAAAGGCAGAGCAGAACAATGTTCTCCAACCATTATTTCTATTTACAGTTGCAAAGCTATTTCACTGTGATGTTCTTCACCTTTGGTTCCACATAACAAACCCACAGTTACAGTGAATCCATGTTTTATGCTGTCACAGAAGTCTGTGCATGACTAGCAGGGAATTATAGTTATGTTTTTCTCTCAAAGTTGAAATGTTCTCTAATGTGGCGTGTTAGACAACAATAAAATGTGGTTAACATCCAGAACGGTTGCCAGTGCAGCCCACAAGTAGCTTTCAAGCAAAGAAAAACAGCAGTTATGAATAACCACCCTTTACTGTTTTTCATGCTTACACAGAGCCACAGATCAGAGCAGCCTGCGAAATTCTTCTGAAAGAAAAACATGAGTGTTTTAGAACTCTTAATACTTCTCAATATCTTCACTTCTAGCCCAAACACACACAAATACACACATGCACAAACACATACATAGAATTCAGGTGCCTTAAAGATATGTAAAATCAGACCCTAAATCCCAGGAAGCTCCTTCTATTTTCCTGAAATTATTGTACATTGTTCCTTTTCTCACACATGCTTCAGTATGTGTGTTGATCCAAGTTCTGATTCTTAACTCCTACATGTCCAACAGCCAGTCTGCAATGTTGTTGCTCTGTACTCACCTTCCCTACTCACTCCATGAAGGGGACAGTAGGCTGCATTTTCTATTAATTTTCAGTTTATCCCTTGTTCTGTTCAAAAGTTACAGTTGGAAACAACAAGAAAACTGTACATATAATATTTTCTTACCCAATGAATTTTTTAGATTTTATTTAAAATAAAAATATTGACTGGAAAGAACTGAAAATATCCTCCTTGAACTCAAAAAAAAAGGAGGGCAGAGTCTTCTAGCAATAACCCATTTAAATATAGGAGGCATCTGGAATGCAATTAGTGCCGGAAATTGTTTTAGTATGGTCTGAAAATTATTAATAGTTTCCAAAGCAGGATTCTGTTTCCTGCTGAAGTGTAGATTTTAAATTCAAATCTACTGCCTACATCTATTAATTGCAGTAATAGCTTGGTGAGATTAACTGATATTTGCATGACTGCTGCCTGCCAGTTCCAGAAGGGATTATTCACCGTGTGGGCTAGCTCATCAACATACAGATAATGGAAAGAGGTGCTATGTTCATGACAGTCAGAATGAATAGAAGAGATTCTTACTGAATACATAAGACATATATGTATGTGTATACATATATATATATGTAAAAATAAGGGAAAATATCAGCAGTGTGGTCTGCTTCAGCTAAAGACTCAGTTTCTTTTCCTTTTTAAATGTGCTCTAAGAAACACAGAGAGGATCAAGTAGTATTACAGCAGAAATCAGGAGCAGCTCTTACCCTGGGGATAATTTGACTTGCTCTCAGCAGAACTTCACAAGCCTTGCTAAAATCTTTCCCCCCCTGCTACCCTTTCTTGCAAAGAGCTGGCAGCTGGCGCACAGCCAGCACCATGCCCAGTGTCACTGCATGTATGTTGATAACCTCCAAGGCTAGAAAGCATTAGAGCCACCACTGGGAGAAAAGCAGTTCCATCCAAAGGGAACCAGGTTTTTTGCCCTCTACTCATAAACCAACATGCTGTTTTTCAGTCTCATACAGCTAGACTTTGAACAAGCAGAACTGAGCTATTTTTAGCATATCACAACTATTTTAAAGATTACAACAATATCAATGGTCAAAGCAAGAAATGTTCATAACATGAATTTAAAATATCCTTTATAGTACTATAGGGTCTTCCAAAGGGAGTTACCTTCCCATTATTCAGAATAAAAACAATAGATGCAAATAGCAAGATAATAAAGGTCTTGCAATGTATTGCAAGAGTTGCACACTTAAAGCAGAAGTTTTTAAATCTAAAATACAAGAAAGAATTAGTAATCATCCTTTACCCCCAATACCAAGTCAGTAATAAAAGCAAGATTATTTTCTGACTGGAAAACAAAAAAAAGACCCATTGCAAAATCCAGAAAAAGACAGCATTTCTATCTGGCCAAATCCACTGGTAGAAGGGATAGATGTTTTTGTAATTTATTTCATGTTATTCTGTTGTTTTATTGTAATCAAAAAATTACCATTAAGAAGGTGCATGGTCTAGCCGACTATGGGTGCTTTAAAGCGACACATACAATAATATCCACTCTATGCATTTTGTTGAGGATTCATCATGGTATCTAGGAGGAACATAATGGAATTCTCTGTGAATAATTTATTCTTGTTCCAGACCCAAATATTCAGAGATCCAACATTCTGGTTTAGCAATTCAGCTTGAATCTGCTTAAGACTATGCAGTTATGGGAGAAGTGAAATTCAGTTGAGTTGCTGACAAGTATTTTCAGGATTGTGCTTCTTCCTGTTGAAGGTCATTATATAAATTCTTGTGAAGGCCTTAGATTCAAGCCATGCTTATAATGAAAACCACTTCTGTCAGTCATAAAATACTATAGCAAGATGGCAATGTAAGGCTTGTGCACTAGCTATGCTTATTAATCATAATTTATAGTGATTAATTTTACTTAATAATTTTTCACATGCCCCACTAAACTGCCAGCTAAGTTTTATCTGTTCTGCATTTATAAGTAAGTATGTTCTATTTACCACAGTCGTGATTTTGCATCAGCTCATAATTGCCCAGTGAGTTGCAGTTAAATTGGTCAAATGCCTGTTTCACTCTTTGGTATGCATTGTTTTGGTTACACCTATTTATGATATCTCTCAGGGTGTAGGCAAATGGGCAGGTTATTATCAGCTGTGGAATCTATCTTCATATTGGACACGTGAAACCTGAAAACATTTCCAGCTGAAGTTGTACCTTCAGACATGAACAGTATTCACAGCAGTAACTTATAAAGCTTTCTTTTAAAAATTGGGATGACAGTAATGACAGCAAAGCCATGGTGCTCTGAAATAATGCTTCATACACTCCTTCTGGTGACGTTGCAACTCTTTTTAGTAATATCTTTCATATAGTACTGTGTTCAGTATTTCCTTTCCCCCAAATATGCAGCAATGCAAATATGCGCTGTCTTATAAAAGCGATACTAGAGCTTCAGTTAAGAGTGTGGTGAGCGTTATTTCTGCTTCCTTCATATTAAATCATTTATTAGAAGCCTGCAGGCTTCTCCTGCATTCTTTTCTTATGCATTTTTAAATGCATTATTATCCTAATTCACTTTTTCTTACTTGTTCTAATGAAGACCTGCATGCACGCAATGCATCAATAAAAAAAACACTCAGCAAATGTTAAAAACACAAATAATTCACAGTATCAACTTCTTCAATGATGTCCAAGAAAGAAGGCAAAAGTTAGATGTATACAACATGTCACTTTCTATTTCACTTTCTGTTTCCCCATGGTCTAGGATCTGCTAATGTGTATGAGAACAAATGTTACCATGAATAATAAACAATACAAATAAGGAGTGAATCATTAATAACACACCACACCAACATTCAAACACACTAAAGTCAGGGAATATTTTGAAGATCACACAAAGAAACTTAGATTAAAAAGAGGATCAGAAAATTTAGTAGATATCATTTATGACATGTAACCTCATAAAGAAAACCTGAACCCAAAACTTCAAACAGATGGTTCATAAATAATAGATATAATATAATATATAATACTGGCTTCTTCCCCCTCCTGTTTTGTAGGTGATTTAGCCCCTTGCAAAATAGAAATGCAAAAATTCTTTTTTGGTATCCTTTTACTATGGGAACTGAAGTTCAAAGGATGGGAAAAGCCTTAGAATGATAGTGCTGCTTAGGTAATTTATTTCAAGATATGCATTTGAAGTAATTTATATGCTGAAAAATTCAACCTTAAATTTGGTGTCCTAATGTAAGCACTGCAGAATAATTTCCCCTGTGTAGAAGAACTTACTGTGCAAAAGCAGGCCTTCACACAAATTTTCTATAGTACAGGTTCGGCATCAATCATGAAGAGAAAATTATAGTGTGCATACACCATCTTCCAAAATAACTACATGTATGGAATTTGTCAGTGATAGGGAAAAATTATTAGCTTTTTGTTGCTTCAGCGCAAATACACGTGTCTTTATAGTGCTTGACTAGTATCTGTGGTTAAATGTAGATTGGACTCTGAAGTAACTACACTGTGGTTGAGATAGAGGCTCTGTAAACAAGGATTTGTGGAAAGATCCCCACTTTTGATCCTATGATCATGTTAAACAGAAAACGCACTGCAAACCTAACTGAGGGGACATGTCTGAGAGCTAGATGACTTAAAAATGCTTCCTAGATATCAATCAGGGCTGCAAAACAAATAAGTTACCCATAAAGCTTTATCTGTGATGGAAACAAAGAGCAAACAGGTAAAAATGTCTGCTATGAGGATGACAGAGACAATGCGGCAGGAACAAGACTTTTTTGCTTCTGAAGAAGTCGTACAAAATACATAACTTTCAACTGTGTTAGGAAGCATATACTATACATGAAGTTTTCCTGTGTGCTCAAAAATTAAGATGAAAACATCAAAAGCTGCAAACACTGATCAAATTTAGAATACATTCAAAGACATATATGGAGCAAAGAAAACGGTGGTAGAAGATAACAAGCTCCCCCTATGTGCACTAGCTGACAAACTAGGAATATATTGTGATTCAGATATACAAGTAACAATGGAGAAAACACAGCAAAGGATCCTAGATATCAAGTGAAAGAGAGCAGAGAGGAGAAATCAGGAATGAATTGTAATGGAATCGGTCTGAGTGGGATGCAAGTGTTAAGAGCTTCAGAATAAACAGGAATATGGATGGCATTTCTGAAACTGTGCAAAAAAGGCAGGATTGTGTGTGATCAGAACTCAGGTGGAACTGCTTGCAAAGTTTTTATACTATCTATCTGCAACAAGAGAAGAATTAATTCAGTATGCACAAGTCCTTGCCAGATTTATGCTTATACTTGCACTGGAGTAAGGTGAGGCAAGTAGGGGCAGATTTAAATTTCATGTTGCACATACAAAACAGCAGTAGCACTGATGGTGTGGTATTGGCTCTTCCACAATGAAAGGGAAACCAAAGAAACTCTAGAAATTCTAAGAGATAATTTAGAGGCCGAGTATTTAAAAGGATCTTTGTCTGCAAAGGGACCTTAAGTTTTCCAGATAATCTGCCCAGTACTATCGTTCAGAAGGATGTATTCAGATATCTTATTTAGATTCAATTCAGAAAGGTCATAAAGTAATAGCCAGAATGAAAATTGCCATACTAAAATTCATAGTTAATTCTTCTTGGTCTGGAATTACTTACTTTAAGTGCAATTGCTGCACCTTAGATTCAAGATAGAATTAAGAAGATGAATAAAGATAGTATCTACACTTGATACTCTTTAACTCTAAGGTAAAAATTAAAGGAAACCTCAATTCCTATTTTGCAGTCAATATGATTATTTTTAGGTCCGTAACAAAATAACCTAAAACTTTCACAGAATCACAGGATGGGTTGAGTTGGGTTGGGTTGGGTTGGGTTGGGTTGGAAGAGACCACAGTGGGTGATCTGGCCCAACTTCCTCGCACAAGCAGGGTTTTCCCAGAGCACACAGCACCAGATTGTGTCCGGATGGTTTTGAATAATTCCAGGGATGGAGAAAGGAGTTATTCCTCATATTCAGGTGGAACTTCCTTTGCATACAGTTTCTGCCCACTGCCTCTTCTTTTATTGCTTGGCTCCACTGAGAAGAGCCTGGAAACATCCTCTTGCCACCCTCCTTTCAGATTCACCTAGCCTTTAACGAAGTCCACTCTCAGTTGTCTCTTCTCAAGGTGGAGCAGGCCCAAATTCCTCAGCGCTTCCTCATAAGAGACTTGCCCCAGCCCTCTAATAATTCTTATAGCCTCTGCTTTGTTTCATATTTCAGCTTTTACCATAAGCAAAATGTCTTCTTTATATAAAGCAAACAATCTTCACTTATTAGAAGTTCACAGTCATAGCTACTGCTGTGATTTACATCATTCATTTCTGCTGATTATTCGACCCACAGGATGCAACTTCAACTTCTCCACTAAGTATTCCCATACATTTCATTATGAAACACAAATTAATTTAAAATATGAGAAAGCACTTGTTTCTCAGCTCAGATTTTGCCCTGGCTTTTACCAGAGGTATAACAACACTGCTGATAATCAGAGTCTCTTCCTCTGTTCTAGTATGTGGATTTAGACCACATTTTCATCCTGTTCAGTCAGTGGAGAGGAATTCCCATTTCACTCAAACCCAAGAAATCTTTCTAAAAGAAGGGAAAGAAACTGAAAAGTTGCCACTACTAAAAGATCCCTATCTCATCTTGGTCAGTTGAGGAATGACTTAGGTCTATATGGAAAGTTTCTTGCCTTGGCAGAGAGCAGGAATATTTGTTTAGTTTCATAAATCTCTATGTCTGCAATAGCAACACCACTAAAACTGTGGTCTACTTTAGGAAGGTCCCCTTCCTGTTGTGAGTTTGAAAGGACCAGATGTCTATAACTTTGGGTCAAGTAATTTCTAATATATCTTTATAATTTAAATATAGAAATTACATAACAATAAGCTGGTTTCAGAAGAATCACAGTCTAAAATGTCTATTTCATAACTTTTATATAATTTTCTGATGATGATTGTTTATATTGTTGAATTTATGTCAACTAGGAGTAAATCCAGTATTTTTACATCTTGTGCATAGTACTAAATACAGTCTGTATATTTTTCTTCTAACAAATAAAAGTCTTTGTAAACAAGGTGAATGTTAAACACCAACTAATTTGCTCTAGACATCTCCAATATACATGAAATGTAAACAGTCAAGACAAAAATATTTGAGAAAGGACTGAGGTAAAAAATTACAATTTGTACAGGAGCTGGAAATAGTCTAATTTCACAGCTAAACCTTTGCAGAATTCTTAGCTGTTGCTTGTCTGTTATATGATCTTCTGCATAATCTGGCAAAATACCAAGTAATTCCATCTAAAAGTATTTGATAACTTTCTCAGAAATTTAGAATTCATCTCTGTTAAGACCATGGTTTACATGGTCTACATAAAATACAATTTAAGAAAAAAATATTGTCCCCAATGCCTCCAAGTAAAGATTACTCAGGAAATTTAAACTACAAATAGTGACTTATGCTTAAATTCCCTATAGCAACAATCACTGAGAATTTCTTTGCAAGTACTGAATTCTGTTTCGATTGAAAAAAAAAATCTGCAAAAATAGATTATTTGGGAGCTAGAGCACACTATATTTAATTTCTGTTGAAAGATAGGAGGAAATTATATGGTGGAAAAAAACCCTTTTTTACACCAAATAAAATATTGAAAAAATTGTTTATTGTAATTTTGGGTACAATGACATTTCATTCATTCAATTATGTTTAAAATTCTCTTCCAAATTTTAGTTTGATTAATTAGAAATGTTAGGCATATTAAATGTAGGCAATTGAAACAAGTAATGTTAGACACAGAAAATATAAAAACTAAGAATAGCTGCATCCTATAGCTATTTGTACGATAGATATGAATTTCATCCAAAATATTAAAGCTAAAATCACTTAATTAAAGCACTATAGTATTTAAGAGTAATTGTTTTCAATTTCTAATCTGCCAAAAGAAACAAAATAGTTGCAATACATTTTATAATAACGGGAGCATGTGCTGTGCACACTTTGGAGTCGAACAGATACTAAGGGAAACCAGAGAGACCCTGGAAAATTGATATTAGCTCAGCACACAGAAATTTAGAGTGCAATCTATTGCATGGTGGTATACAATAATTGTATTTCTTAGGATGGTCTTTACAGTGTTAGAGAAATATTGTTTCTAACTGGTGATGCCATTCATTGTATCTTCATTAATCAGTTTGTAAAGGTCCTTTGCTTCTTTCCCTTTATAGGATGGGAAATTCATAGTCTATTTGGTTAGCTTAAAATTTCAAGCTAGTTAATAATGATTACAAAGTGACTTTCATTATATCTAATATTATAAATAAATTTTGGAGAAATATTTTTAAAAATCTGGAAAATGTATCAGAAATATTGTCCCACAGACTGTCACCTGGCTAGAAACCTAAGAGGACTTCTGTATTGTAACAGCATTTTGACTACAACTGTACCACCTATGCAGAGAAGAATGAAATTTAGGTCATCTTTTAACATGAAGAAAATCTTTGTTATAAAAATTGTGCCTCATTTTTAGGTGAGGGCTGAGAAAACATTTGTAAGAATTAAGAGGAGATATATTTGCAAATGAAGTCTGTGAAAGGCAATGGTCATTTATATTGGTTACATTATGCCTAGAAAAGTAAAAAGAAAAAAATAACAGGGCTTTAGTGGCTTAAACCTCTTACTTAATCTGACAAAAATTATAATCAGATATATTACACTTTAAATAATCAAAACCACTGTAAAAATACCCATCTAAAAATTCAGCTTGTTAAATAATATCCATTATTTATTCATCCTTTTGGTTCCCTGTATAATATAAACAATTACTGATTAAACAGTAGACTGACCAAATCACTACACTGTGTCTTTCTGCCCCTCAAATGGGATCAAGAACTATGCAGTAATTGTGAAATTAGGCATTTTCAAGCAATAAACCAAAATCTGGAAACAAAGCAAGAACCAATCCAATGCCAGATAATAGAAACCAGGGAAGGCAGTAGCTGGGACACTGAGCCCTCCTCAGCTGACTGGTGTCTGATTAAGGATTGCATGCAGATCTGTCCAGCTGGATAGTGAAGATCAGAATTTTATGCTGTGTGTTGACATGCACAATTGCACTTTCAAAGAACTATACAGGGATCATTATTCTCTTTTACAGCAGTTCCACAAAGGTGGTGGTAGTGGCACTGTTCATCTTTTATGCTACAAAGCAATTATTATACTGTTCAGCCAGCGGGAGACCTAGGTTATTTTTTTCCAAAGTCTAGGACTCAATATCTGTATCTTCATGTATTAGCAATGTCCCAGCTACTAGTAGCTAGCCCAGAGGGCATTTTGTCCCTTGGAGTGGCAAAATTCATGAAAAATGTAAGTGGGGAGGAAAGTATAGATTTTGTAGCTTTAGATGAGAGCACTTATCTGAGAGAAGCGAATCATGAGATGACTCAGATTTGCTTTATGGTGGATGGGGAGAGAAGAACTTCTATAACATGATTTACCTGAATAATTTTAGATGCATTTCTTGAGATTAATCAAACTCTAGAAACATTTATTTCTCTGTGTAGACCCAGTCTAGTGTCATACTCCAGATCTTGCCATAGGCAAAAGAGAAAACAGCATTTTCATGGGGACTAAGCATCAGTGTTTTAAAGGTGTCATAGCACATGCTGTGTAATTAACATGGAAATGGTGTATTAACATTAAAATTGTTTTGTAATAAAGCCTTCCTGTTATTTATCCCTTTTCTTAGCTATTATGCTCATCCTTCCTGTGTCCTGCTGGGCCCTAGGACTGACTCTTCAGTCTTCCTCAGCAGTGATGGGGATAAGAGGTTGCAGGGGGCCACAGTGTGCTGTCAACATCCTCAGGTCTTCACCAGAGAAACTGTCACATTTCTTTCTCCACAGGTTTGGTCATGGCTTTAGGTTGCTTTTAAATGTTTCCCTGTGGCAACCCTTTTCCTTCTCCCAGCTGTGCTCCCTTGCAGTGGCCTCCAGCTCCACACCAGCCCCATGCCACAAAGGGCTGTGCATTGTCAGGCAGTGACAGGGCTGAGGTGTCAACCCTTCTCCAGTGCTGAAGCTGGAGCAGGGGAAGCAGCAGTCACTGGCCCCAGCACAGGGGTTAAACCAGCGACACCCAGATCAGGCCAGAGTGAGTCTAAGCCCCTGAATTGCCAGGTCAGGACAGAGAGCATATTTACTGGGCTGCACTGGTTACCTGGATCCCATATGGATAACATTATTAATCTCCAAGGTAAGTCCTGATGATGTCTAAAGTCTTGCTAAGGATTATGGACTCTTAATGATGTCTTAATGATCGAGTGTAAGATGAACAGTATCTATTCCAAATTTAGTCAGCAAAGCTGACTTTTCGGATTTGATTAATAGTTACCTTGGATGTCCTTGAAAGCCAGGGAGAGAAAGAAAAGGAGCTGCCTGGAGCAACAATGGCCCTAAAACTGATAAAAAACTTACAGCTGCAAGGTTCTGAGAAGTATCTATTCACTCATACTGAACAAGAGAAGCTCAATTGAATGAAATCTTGACCTTCATCTTCTCTCAGAGCTTCTCCAAATCACCTAATCTCTCAGAGAAGGGAGCTTCAAATTCAAGGAATGTGAGATGACCTCAAATCCAATGAACTTAAGAATGAAGTACTATGGTTTTCTAGACAAAATAAAGAAGTAAGTTATACTAATGCTTTTCTGGATACTGAATCAATAATTTAATTCTCAGTTTGTCTCATATATTCATTCAATACATTCCTCCAGATTTTACAGCACTGATTCCCTCACCCCATTCTTTGCTGTTTTTTTAAAAAGTCACCTGAAGAACTAAATTGTGTAGTTGAATTTTGATTAAAGAAAGTCCTGTTTTTTTCTGCCCAGGTGAAGGACAGAAGGGATACCACACCAGAATTTTAATCATAACTGAATTGTTTCTAGTCCTAGTTTCTGTGTTAATCTAGAAAGTAATAATATATGGTAAAATTTTATCCACTGGTGATTCCAATCAGAAGCCTCTGACATTACTGAACTAGTAATATTCTGATTTCATATTCTATGAAAAACAATCTATTACAGCCAAGTTCCTTGCACCCTCTCTTCTGCTGAGCAAGTCATAAAAATTTTAGGAAATTAAATCACCATTTTTTCAAAGCCTTGAAAGATTGTTTACTGTTCAGTCATTAGATTCAAATGAAGTGTGTCAAGAAACTTCACTCTAATAAATATATGCATTTTAAAACTGCTAGTAGTGCCAAGGTAACAAAAAAGTTCACTTCACTCCTGGAAGATATTTTAGTACATGTTCAGTTTCATCTACAGATTAGTAAGGAAAAAAGACTATTTTAATGGTCATTTCAAGCTAGCAAAAAACTCAAGAAACCACATATTTTATATTTTGACTACACTGGGTTTAGTGTTGCAAATTCTTTCAGATTTGTCAAATCTGTCTCAAGAACTGATCAGAGTATGAGTTTTGATCTCAGATATGATTCCTAGTAGAAGCCTAATTAAATAAAAACACAGAGTCTGATTAACCAGCATCTCATTAAGTGTAAGTTAACATATCTACTTTTCTACTATCAAAAGTAGCAGCCTTCTATAACTGTTTGGTGTTGACTTCAAGTATTTTTTCTTCTCTAAAGAGGAATGGTATACTGTCCTAATTTCTATCTACCCAGATATTAACTTTAGGGAGTTTTTCTCTATCCTCATCTATTGCTTAGTTCCTGACAGAAAGATAGTGTCTGAAGAATTTCATAAATATATTCTTTAACAACATTAAATTTTGACATAGAAACCTTTAATTTATACCTTCTGTTGCTCTTGTGATTTTTTTTTCACACAGATTATTCAATATGGACAATCTGTAACACCGAGGAGAACAATAATAAAGAACTGCATTTAAGATGATGAATTTTTTCGCAATTAATTTTAAGACAAGGAAAAAATGCAGGAGTAGCTCATATTGAATACATGTAACAAATGGCTGTGGTTGCTTGGCAACCAGGATCAGACTTATGGGAGAACAATAAATACCTACAGCAATCTGTGGAGATTTTCCTAGAACACGAAGATGTAGCTGATATTTCTTGACTGGTTCATTTACTCACTATGTAAGTTCCGTCTGTGTGTCTTCTAGTGATGAAAAGTTTGAATGAATCTCTTTAGATTACTGATAGTGTTATATTCACTTTATTACTTCTCAATCTCTATTGGCAACAAAGCAACCTTCAGGTGAATCAGTTGAGCAGATCTTCTGTCCAGCTTCTTATATGACTTTGAATGCTTTTTGGAGCACTTTCATTTGCTCATTCAAGAAGTAACTAACTTTGGGCCACTGCTACTGGGGAGATTTTTTCAGAATGGTGTCTCTTACACCTTTTAGTGTGAAAGCTTCTGTTTGCTTTTACAGCACATTTCAGACATTGGTTTGTAAAATATACCCAAGCCTAAATCTGTTTTCTGCACTGTGAGGCCCAAAGGCCCTTGTGAGGACCAGACTCGGGGAGCTGCAGGGAACTATAAACAAGAAGACCTGCATAATTATGAACCTTAAACCAAGACAAGAACTCACCTTCAGTATGAATGGCTGGGGTAATTTGTGCCTGGTCTATGTGGGACAAATTTTTGTAGCTTCTGATCTCTCCAGTATGAAAGAGCCCTGAGCTTGTCTGCTGCAAAATTTAATGGGAGTGGTAGATAGTGCTTCTTAGGCAATATCTGTAGCTGCTCCTCAAGAGCAGCAGCCTGTCCTTAAAGAGCTGAATCAAGAAGTCCATGACCTGAAACCTTTTCCTGACCTAGCACTTCATCATTAGTATAGATATAACTTTTCTTATAAAGTGAGCTACTTCACAGTTTTGGAAAAAGAAAAACTTTTTCTCAGCAAAAAAATACAATATATCCACTTGGAATAACTGCAGAGATGCTCCACTGCCTCCTGTGTTCCAGATAATGCACTTGACGTGCTAGCAAAGTATTCTCTTGCCAAAAGTAGCAGTAGATCATTTCATGACAGATTAACCTTATAGATGCTGTTAGCTTTGTCAGGTGCGATAAAATCGAGTTTACATTTACAGGTATGAAAATCACTGAACATGTAGAGGGACTTTCTCTAAAGAAAACATCCTCTAGACCAAATTCTCATCATCAGTGCAATGGAAGCTCAAAATATAAAAGTAAAAAAAAGAGTGAGTACAGTGCAAAACAAACTTTTTTTTTGGCTGAGGTTCATTTCTGTAATTAAGTGTAGCAAACTCAGAGGTAGTGTCTATCATAAAGTCTTCCCTTTGTTTTATAATTGAAAAGAGCTAATTTAGAAATCCAGCAAGGACAAACCTCCTGTGGTACTTGCAGGTAAACCCTAACTTTATTTTTCCTTTGTTACAGAAGACTACTGTTTATATAACTGCATTTGTTCTCTCAGAATTTTCAATGTTCCTTTTCAATTTTCACCTTTAAGCTACTGTCTAAGTTTCAGATTACAGTGTTTTCAGGAAAGATCTTTAAAAAGGAATGAGAATATGGCACCACAATCACGAGAAGAGAAGAATTCATTTAAAACCTACGGCTATAACTTTCTTTAAGAGAATTTCCTCAGCAAGTTAATGCTCCCATCCTGTAGACAGGTTATCTAATGATAAAGGACAAGAGTTTAAATAACACTTTACTTTCTCTCAGGCACTAAGGCAAAACTCAGTAACTTACAAGACTAAAGCTTCTTCAAAGGGATTAAAACCAGACACAAAAGTGTAATACACTACAGAATAAAGAAGAGAGTGTTTTACTATCTTTTTCTTCCACCTGACAACAGTGAATGAGTAAATATAAGGTAATGTCTTTTGATTTAGCTGTCTGTTAAACCCATATACTGTGGAGAACAGTATGAAACTAAAGGAAGCCATAAAACATTAAGCAAAAGTTCAAAGTTTGCTAGTTATTCTGACACATACCCAGATACCCCACATTTCGCTAGTGCATGAATAAGATTGTGGTAGATATGCTGCAATATAGACCTTTCTTTTCTGTTTAATACTCTTATAGCAAAAGTGTTTTCCATCAATGGGCACATACAGATTCTGATAAATTCCTTATGGCTGTTTACAAGAACAGAACTATTGATGGGACTGCAAAGGGAAGTTCAGAATTAGTTTCTGTGTTCTAATTCCAAATAATACACTTAGTTTTTATTATCTCCCTGGAGCTCACTCTACCTTTGGTTCCTCATTTAACATAATATCACTGAGCTGTAATACTGTTCCACATATGAGAGGTTCAGCAATTTAACTGTTTTAGCGGACTTAAAGTGATTATACCTATAACGCAGAACTAGAAAAAGCCTTTTGATGCTTAACACCTATAAACCTGTCGTTGTAGATCACAGAAAATCTATTATAGCAGTGAACACTTGCTGCTTCAAACTGAGATGAGCAGGCAAGCCTTTTATGGCAATTTGAGAGGCATTTAATGGTGTGAATCGCTATTCAGAAGCTTTTTATACATGTATTAAGTCCAATATAATACCTAAGCTTAAGAAGGTGACAAACATTAGCTAATAATTCTGTCACTTCATAGGCTGTACCAAGTGTTAAGGGAAATGACATTGGAAGACTTAGCAGAAAATAAAATATACAAAAGCTACCACACATTGTTATTTTAAAACATCACACTTAAATGACATATTAGAAGATTACAGACCACTTCAAGAAAGACTAGGAACTCTTATAAAGGACACTGGTTAACTTTGGATTCATGGAGGTTGCCCCTGGCCAGAACAGCAAGAACAGATTGATTGGATCTGCTAGATCAGCTGGAGAAGGAAGGCTTACAAGGCCATGACCCCTTTTTACTCATTGCCAGTAGTCTAAGGGGTGCAAGTTCTATTTAATGCAATAGATGAGCTTGGTCTATAGCAAGCTGTAATATAATTATAGATATAAATTGCATGTCAGTAACTAAAAGTACACCTGTCAATTTATACCTACCTCTACCTTCAAAATTTACTCTAAAATGCACCAATTGTATTTTTTAAAAGGTAATAGTTCCCTGCATGGTTTTAAAACATGTAGCTAGCATAAAACTAACAGTTATTAGTTAACTTAACAGATCAGAATATCAGATACCTATTAATACCTCTGAAAGAGCTGTTAATTGTTCTGTAGTTGCCATGGTTTTTCAAGGCATTGCACTTAGTGGAGGCTTCACTTTTGTCTATTACATTTGTTGGGAATGTGATGAAACACTTTAAAATTGCAGTGTTCACTAGGCCTTGAAGTCACCTCAACTGGGAGATTTCACAAGTTCTGAGAGCTTTTTCACAAGAGAGAAAAAATATTTTAGGGATAGGATCCACTTCAAGATGTAAATGCTTAAATGAAAGTTCATACATTCTAAATTCTCACTATAATCAGTACTAACCACATTTCAGCCACCTGAAACTGTTAGCAGTACCCTCATTTACTTTTCAAAATTGAACTGAATCTCAGTCCATGAATCTCAGTCTATGAATACTTTCCTTTTATTCCTAGATGTCCTAAGAAAAATTGCAGAGACCACTTAGTTTAGATCTTAAGTATAATTAAACACAAAACTGGAAATCCTTTAAGCAGCATCCTATTTTCTATTTGGAATGTCTTGATTAAATGTTGAGGGTGCAATATGTGATCTCAGTTGATGTTCACAAGGCTAACCTATACATTGATTTTTGGAATAGAGAAATGAAAAGCACGAGCATCTCAGTGAAGAAATATCTATGGAAATTGAGAGCTGTCACCCTTGCTAGATATTCTCTAATAATTCTCAGAGTTAAAATATCTTTTCATACTGAAATGGAAAACAGATTAAATCTCAATATAGGAGGTCTACAACTCTCATGCAAATGGATTGGCTCTGCACAGTGCATCATAACTGTAATATCAAGAATGCCACTGATGTCTGAGAGCTACACAGGGCACTGAATCATTGTCTCTGTATATGACTTTCAGCTAAAATTGCAAATCACACAGGGGTCTTGTAAGAGCACTTAGGTCTGAGTAGCAGAAAATAAAGAGAAGACATTTAATTTCTGGGACATTTAAATCCAATCTGGTGTTTATGATAGAAAAGTTTCCAGTTTCCATTTTCTACCCCCTATTTCTGAACCTTTCTAATCAAAATTGGTCTTGAGATAGATACGTAATACAGAAAGGCTGAATTCTACTTGGAAGTATTTAGTTTCTATACTTAGCTCATCTCAGTTATGATGTACCATTAAAATTCAGCATTTGTAATAATTGACATCTGAGGCTATCAATGTACCCTCTCCCCCCTCCCCCCCCCCCAGTATTTTCCTCAGTAACACATCCGAGCCAGGTCTATCATGTTTCCGTACAATGTAACCCAGAATATGTTCAAAATTATCCATTTACATTGAAGAATCTCAGCAATGTCCTAGGATATCATAAGCTCAATATCTTGTCTTATTAGATCTGTGGCAGCATTCAGGAATAAATCTGTTCAATCAATTCACTTTACTTATTAGACTACCATAGTAGTTAAGTATTAGTTGACTACCATTTGCATAAATATACAGAACTAAATCAAACATATAGAACTAAAAAACTAAGCCCAGTTAAGTCTGAAATTCTTCAGCTATAAGAAAAGCTTCATGTACGTATCTGAGCTACTCACAATTAGACAGAAATGGTACACAGAATTAACATTCAGTCAACTGTCCCAGTTTCTGCCCGGGTCATGTGGATCAGCAGTTTCTTTCGATGGCACCAACTTGTTCTGTCTCAGTGAACAGCTGTCAGCCTTAGTAAATCTGTGATCAATACTCAGGGGTAAATGAACATAACTTCTTGGAACACTGTGTGCAGAACAACATCACCAAGAAGAAACTACAGTCCAAGAGGAATGTAGGCCCAGAAAAAAAAAAATCACATAAAGTTGGCATTAGTTGAGGAATTTTCTTTTCTCAGTGTTAAGGAAACTCAAGCAGGGTTCTCCTGTACAGACACACACTGCCATTTGTCCATCTGTAAAAAGGGATGCTGAAAGAATGCATGGCAGGAAACCCCCACAACTGATAATTATGGTGCAATCCACATTCTATAGGCTTGCACTCCCCTTCTCACTATTGCTGACAGAGTTTTCTGGCCCTCCTTTTTTTTTTTTTTTTAACAAGGCAAATTGTCCTTTACTACATCAAATGAGTTTGTCGAAAGCATGCAGGGACAAGACCCCTGATACAATTAATTAATGTCAGTGTTGTAGAATATATTGCTTCAGGAGGTGAACTGGAAGGTTGTCTGAAAGAGTGCAACAGCAAGCTCTTAGGAATGCATCAGGATACAGTGTTGAAAACAACAACTAAGCACTGCTTCAAGTAGGATGTTTACACACCTCTCAGGTGCCATAAGAAACATGTAGGTGGAGAGGTTTCATAGTGGCAAAATGTAATATTTCCTACCTAAACCCTGCTGGTGGAGATAAAATGAAATCTAAATTCTCCTTGATTGCCTAAACCCTGATGTTTCAATAATCATATTAGTCAGTAAATTGAAATACTTAGAAGGAACAGGTTGAGTTGATTATATTGTATATTATATTGTAATAGCAGCAGCTTTCCTTTATCCATCACAGTTTGCATGTTGCATATCAATCTTCTGATAGACACTCGTCTACATGTATCAGAAAAACTAGAAAAATAAATCATAATTTTGAAGGTGAGCAAAGGAATAGAAAATTAGCTGGGCTATCTCCCACAATATAAATGCCCGGAAAAAAGAATATGTTGCAAAATTATCCTCACATGCAAAAAATCTTTGTTTTTATTAGACAAAGATGATTTTCTTGTGAAAATTAAATAATGCTTTAAACATGGGCATTATGATAGCCATAGGTTGTAAGGAAAATCAAAGTTTTTGCAGTGAAGAAAGAGGAGGAAATAAAATTCTGTCATTGATATGTCCATCATATTTTTTTCTTGAACCTGAAGGATTTTTGTGAAGAATGATGTGCACATCCACAGTAGGGGATAAAAAAATCCACTTTATTTTAGTGTGATCATCCTGCTGAGTAGTACCTTTGTCTAGATAACAGCATGCTTTAAAGCCATGATGCCAAATGTCAAGTTATTTTCATGACCAGGATACAGAATGAGGAACTGAAAAACCACACCATTATAAGAGAGACTGAAATGTTGATGCTTAATGACTCCAAACTCCATTTGGGGAGGTGGCAGGGTGCTTTTCTGAGGCCAGGTTTGCACCTGTCAAGGGGAAGAGGTGAGTTTTTGTGTGTATAGCAGAAGCCCCTGGTCCGAATATGACAGAGGGATGAACACCCATTACCAAAGGCTACAAGCCAGGCTTTGAGGCAGATAAGCAGCATATCCTGGGAGGTGGGTGGGATAGTGCTTTTTATCATGTCAACTGTTCTCTGTCCTTCCACCTTGAGGAAGATCACATTCTCACAGAACAATCACATTGTTCATTCCATCTAATGTGACATAACTGGCTCACCTGAGCTGACCTGAGGCAGCTGTCATGCCTTAGAAGGTGTCATAACCCATAAAAGACCCCCAAAGCACCCCCAGACTCATTTCTGAAGTCTTCCATCAGAAAGCTCCTTCCCCCAAGGGTGCTGCCTGGGTGTTCCCACTGAGCCTGAGTGTACACTAACTCATTGAATTCTGTATTTCATGGGTTTCCCCTACACACCCCAGACTGAGACCGTGACCTTTGCATTGACAAGACTGTGACCATCACTTTTCAACAACCAAATCTTATAATAGAATCATGGCTAGTGGTATTTTTCTACTTTTATTCTTCCTTTCTCTTTTTTTTTCCCCCTCATACATTTTTCTTAAGTGCTTTTTTATGCTTTTATATTGCTATATTACTATAGATAATAATAGCCAAAATGGCTACATACATGATTTCTGTTGCAACCAAATTGTTCTAAAAGAAACCCTACAGATATATATATGTTTAAAAATACTGATCATTCAGTGTCCTTTTACTCTAATCTACCTCAAGGGATCTATTAACAACAACTTGGGTTACCCTCACCTTCTGGGGCTCATCATAACACCATTCTGCTTGGAAATCTCACTTTATTTTCGTCCTAAATTTGCTGGTCTATTGTACGTGCTGACACATTTACTGCCAGCACCGTGGGGAAATGGGCCATGCTTCTGTGTGTCTGTAAAATGCCAATCTCACTTAAGAAACTGCACATGTTACAGGGAAAAAAAAGTAGCTGTGTCATGTCAGTTAATTGAGTTGTATCCTCCAAGTTTCACACTATAAGACAGTTGCAGCTGGAATGTAAAGCAAGTAGCTAAAGAAGCCAAAATATATAGGAGAGGGATTTAGAAAGAGGAGAAAATGTGTCGTTCTCCTGCAGTGTATCCTGTTTCAAAGTTTTTTGTGTTTGTTATTTATATAAAAAATCCCTACAACCAATCAAAAAAGAAAAAAAAAAACCCCAAATAGCTAAACAAACAATAAAACAAGTTTCTAAAGAGATCAGGGTTATAATTTATCTTTTATTAAGCACTTCATTATGGTATCTCTACTTCTAGTCTAACTATTTTTCCTACCAATTTTTGTCTTCTACTTAAGTATTCAATCTATTTAAATCCATTTCCTCAGCTAAATCCTGGAATTATTGCATCCCCATCTTTCCATGGTTTACAGAAACTCACAAATCACAGCTCTGTCTGGTCTAGTCTCCCCACCCTATGCAACTGTGTCATGATTACAACATAATGTAAAAATCCCAAAGACTGCTTTGGAATTCACAGCAACCCTTTTTTCCAGGCCCTGGACTTCTCACCAAGCTCATAGATCTGTAAGCCTTGCAAAATTACTGCTTTTTCCAAGTTTCAGCCTGCAAAATTTTCCACAGAAATTTCTATTTTTCCCTACTAAGTGTTTTCTGTTTCCTAAGTCAGGTCGGTTCAGGATTTTTCTGCTTGACTGGAGTTGCATCACAGTTACAGGCGACAAGGAGGCAGAAGACATTACAGATACTCACAAATCCTATGATTGTATCCTTGAGGGAAAAAATGATAGCAGTAATCACATGAGAGGCACTACATTTTATGTCTTAAATTCAGCAAACCCTGAGGAGGAGTTAAACACAGGCAGTTTCAGCATTCTTGATCTAACTTTCAAGTGAAATAACTCTGAAAAGAGGAGTGTGTTATTCAGAGGGAATGCTGTAAGCTTACAGAAGTCCCCACAATCACTGTAAAGTCAAAAAAAGCTTTGTAACCCCAGAAGTGAAACCATTAAACTCCCACATAGAGTTAGGCATGCCTACCTTGAAAAACTCAGGCCATTCTTGACAACAAAGATGAACTGATGTTAACCTCAGCATCCCACATTTTACATTTTATTTATGGCACAAGGTCAGATCACTTGCTTCCCTTGCTTTTGCAAGGTGACAAAGGCTGACTGTTGGGAGAATCTATTCTGCCTGACCAGCCATTGTAACTCACTAATGGATTATTGAAAGCACTACAAAAAACAGAGAGTATATCACAGAAATCTGAGTAGGACTTTAACTTAAAGATATGAAAAATCTCCAATAAGAACACCATTTCCTTTTTAATTGTGGTGGCAAAACTTAACACATCCCCCATGGTGAATTTAAAAGAGTTCTTTGGAAAAGTTCTGGATTTTTTTGTTTGTTTTGTTTTTATTCTCTAGTTTTAAAAGAAAGATCTTATGGGCAAGGAAAGACATAGCCAAATGCATCTTACAACCTATTACATTTAAAATCTATTTACATTTTAAAAGGCTGAGTGAATGAATAAATAAGATCAAATCCTTTGTAATGCAAAATGAGCTTTTAACAGCTAACTTAATCTGGAGTTGAAATAAGCATCAGGAGAGAAACGAAACAAATCTTTACATAAAAGTTCAGAATTCATATATTGATCAGGTTATGAAAGACAACTGATGCAATTAAATGTAACAAATGAACATAAATAAAAAGAGTGAAGAATGAAGAGCAAATATGGTTTAGCATGAACAAAATAGGTAATCAAATGCAACAAAATAATGTAAAGCTATACTCTAAGCAAAACATGGCTATTCTAGTATCAATTATTCTGATTCTAACAGGACACCTGAAGTGCTCATGGAGGTAAATTTGCTGGTAAATTGCACATAAGAAAAGTGTACTTTCTAATATATTTTAAAGTATCTAACAGAAAAGCTTAAGAATATAATTTAATTTAGCTTTAAACCTTTGCTATTTTGTCTAGACTAAAATAAAATAGTAAAATTATGAATGCAAAATATGCAAGTGCATGCTACACATGAACTTCCAGACTGCTGAAACAATAGACATTACATTTCATTAATCTGAAAACAGACTTATTAACGCTACAGTCATTTGTAAGCACCTTTGAAGCAGTACCATGTTTTCTAATTCTGATCACACTAATTCTTTCTACAGAATAAATATACACAGATATATACACATACATCTCCACTACATCACATCACAAGGTTTATCCAGAGTTGACACATGCACATAAGTGCCTCTATTTTAACAACAAGCTGATTTTACCTAGAAAGTCAGAATTTTGGAATATATATTGGAATACATTGTTTTGAATACAGAGCCATGATTTCAAATTTTGCTGTTATAAAAAATTTGCTGTATTATTGGATGCATAACTAATGCTCTTTTTACAGCAGTACAGCTCTGAATGTTTTGGAATTAATATGTAGAATACATATCATTCCCAAAGGACACCCGGCTGGGAGTATCACAATGTAAATCACCCCAGTACACATTGCTTCTCTTGGAGAATGACAGTTTTCTAAGGCTTTTATAATAGACCAGTAAAAATTTCATTCAGAATGAATTTTATTAATTGTGGAAGTTTATTGAATGCTCTGAATAGTTTCTAATACATCATCTGGAAAATAATAACAAAAAAGTGGATATATAATTTTCAACCATATTTCCAAGAAAAAGGCGTGTTTTATTCTTTATGATATGATATTATGTGCAGTATTACCATATCTGGAGCACATGTGTTGCTCAGTTTAGGACTTATTTGCACAGAAAACTTAATTTCTCCTTCTCTTAATGCTTATTACTTTATTTCAAATTTGTCTCAAATACCCTCATTATAAAATACTTACATGAAATTGCCTCATAGATGTATAGAAGGTGAAAAAGCATTATCATAGCCTCACCCTGATCAGGAGTATAATGGAAAGAGAGGTCAAATTCTGGAACCCTGTTCAAAAGAACACTAGGAAAAGAACACGAGTACAATGTGCCATGGACAACAGGCAGGAAAACAGTAGCAGAAACTGCTGGAGAGATGCATCACAACAGTTTTCTGCAGTGATTTGATTGACAGCCTGTGCTAAAATCTGTCTATGAAAACACCACATACACCCCTTGCCATCCTGGTGGTTAGAGGGGTAAGCCATAATAAATTACAGGAGAGGGAAACATTTTTACTTGGATGAAGAGGACCTGAGGTGCAACATTTTTGTGTTTGTGCCAAGCTGCTGGCTAGAGCCCAGTGCTGGCAGTGGCCAGACCTGTGGACTCCTGAGCCCAATAATTCCTGCTCATTACAGCAGGAAAGAGGGGTCTCAGTTAACAGTGTATCTGTGTAGGAAAGATTTTATTTTTTCTGTCCCCTTACTAAATCCAATGTCTCTGGATTTATGCTGTGGTGTTCCCTTCTCTCCCTGTGGCAAAGGGATTCCAGGTTTTCTATCTTCTAATTTTTTTTTCCAAAGGTGGGAGAATAAAAGCTATTTACATTTTTAAAAAATCCAAAGGAATTAAGAGCAGGAACTGATTTACATCAGTCCTCTTCTGCTGTATCCCACAAAGCAAGAATCATTAAGAATATGATATTCTGAAAACTTGTGGGCATCCTGAAAGTACAAACAGAAAAATTTCTTTTCTCTGCCTGGAGAAAACAAAGCTCTGAGGAGACTTTGTTGTGGCTTTTCAATGCTTAAAGAGGCTTCTAAGAAAGATAGGGACAACCTTTTTAAAAGGGCCTGTAGCAACTGGACAAGGGGTAATGGTTTTCAACTAAAAGAGGGCAGACTCAGACTAGATACAAGGAAGAAATTTTTTTTTTACAATTACAGTGGTGAAACACTGTTCCATCTTTCCCAGAGAAGCAGCAGATGCCCCATCCCTGGAAACATTCAAAATCAGGCTGAATGCAGCTCTAAGCATCCCAATCCAGACGAAGATGTCCCTGCTCTTTGCAAGGAGGTTGGACCTTTAATTCCAAGCCAGATTATCTGTTACTGATTCTATGACTCTATTCTGTTCTGAACCCAGAACTGAGACTTCAGTAATGGAACCAGGTATCACATGTATCACAGCCATCCAAATAAGAAATACTGATTTCCTCTATCTCTCCTTTGGAACAGTACTTACAGTCACAGATTCATCAAGTGAAGTAAAAAAAAAGATCAGAGAGCTTTTATATAGGTAATGTTTTCCTTCCCAGCACTTTCCTTTGATAAAGCAATAACAAGTTACTGTATTGTGTGATTCTATTACCAGATCTCAAAGCTCTTTGCAGGCAAAATCAAATATATTAGGCGCATGTTCTATAGACAGAGAAATGGACACATTAAAATTACTTTTATGAAGACAACACATTGGAAGCAGGGACTGAAAACAGAAACAAGATGGAAACTATTGATGTTTTCACTGAAAAAATGATTGATATTGTCTTTTCTGAGAATTTTAGTAAGGCAGCTGAATTATTGACTTGTGCACTGTAGGATTTCACTTGACAGTCCTCAGATATCATCATTTGTATGAGGACCCATTCATCTACTCCTCTTTTCCCTATGAAGCATGACACATCTAAAAGTGTATTCAGTCATGCCCCTACCTCAGCCACCAATAAAACCTGTGAGACTCAAGACAGAAATTTTTTTAATGAATAATTAAAAAAAAAGTAAAAGACTGCACTGTCAGACACCATTAATTTATATTTATTAGCTCTAAAATTCTTGTGGAATAAAATGTGTTGCATAGTTTTACTTTTTTTTTAAATTCACCTTAATAGAAATCTAATTTCTGCATGGGTTGTTAAAAATGTCTAGGAAAAAAGTTATCAGTTGTTGAAACATCCAAAAAAACCACAACCGAGCAAACAAAACCCCTCCAAATTTTTAATTTTTTTTTTTTTTTTTGTAAATTATGCACTTAAAAAAAGAGAAAATAGCATGAGTGTAATTTTCTCAAATTAGATATTGAATATGAATGAAGAATCAGTAAAAGTAGGATTACTCATGTGTGTTGTAGGAAGGGGTTTCTGGCTAAAATTAATTAAATTAATGCAAACATGAAAAATATGCAGCTAATCCATACCAGTACTTAAAGGCAAACATGACAATAAAGTAATGCACATTAATCAAGAGTTAGTGAAAAGAATTAGGAATTGAGTGAATAGTACAAGATCTTATTAATGAATCTGTTGATTACAGTTGCAGATCTTGAGAAATCTTCTGCATTAGTAATGATTTAAATTTTGTACCCATAATAAATAGCTAAAAACCAGAATTGACCATCCAATGAACGTTACTCTCTGTCTTTTAAATTTGTTCTCCATATAGACTACAGTTGAAGAGACAGGGAAAGTTATAACACTGAACAATAAAATAATAAAGAACTAACTAGCCATTCATGTGGTAGGTCTGCTGTGTTACAGGTATCACAAAATTAAAAACGAAGAAAATGCGTTCACAGGTAGGATTTTACCCTGGCAAACATAATTTGTATTTTATACCCTTGTAGGGTAAAGGTAAATTTGTAAATCTTTGAAGGTAAAAAATTTGGTTAATAATATTAAATTACTTAACACAACAACAAATGAGCTTTGTATGACTTATGAGCAAATATTAGTATCTAAAATGAAAGAGGGCTGGGGAAAATGGCAGCAGCTAAAAGAACAAACACTTTTCTCAAATTACTCAAATGTCTGCCACATTAATTTATTCATTACTTTAATTTTCAGCTGCTCAGATCCTGCTGTTGAGGTGGACTCTACAGCTGTACTTTCACTCCCCAGCTGGCATATCATGCCCAATAAACAAAATATAGGAAGATCCTGTGGTTGTCCAATAATATCTTCCTCAAAAAAAAGCTGTTTTGAAATTAAGATTCTGTCATTTTAAGGAAAAGCTCTTGTACACTTCATATTCTCCTTATGAGATATTTTTACTCATGCCTTTTAATAATATGTCCTTTGGATGGTAAATGTCATGAAAATCACAGGCATTTATAGACTCAGGAAAAAAAAAGAAAAAAAAAAAAAAAAAACCAACAAAAAACCATAGATAAAGCTTCTAAAAATCAAATGTCTTAACTGCCAGGCCCCCTTTTTCTTGAAGGCAAGAAGGAGGGAGAAAAGTTAGCAGTTAGCATGGACTGATGCCCCCATGCAACTTTGCAGCTTTTACTGATGGTTAACAGCAAGCATAAGAAATGAAGCTTTAAAAATCCAGGATGCCTGGATTCCACAGGCATCCTAATATATCAGAAATTTGTCATCTGTCATCAAATTTATCAGCTGGCCACTGTAATACCTTCAGCCCAGCCACAAAGGATGCCATTATTCCCTACTTCAAACATTAATCTTATGTATCTTGGTGTTGCATGGAAGAAAGGTTTGTAGTAACTATTCATATGTATGAAAACATGCTCAGCGTTATTAATTGGTCCTTACACAAGCAGTATTTTTGCTGTATACAATTTAGCAAAAAGCCTTACTGAATGTAAAGCTTTCATCAAATTATCTACCAGTAAAAGCTGACAAGCTGATTGAAAGTGTCAGCGAAAGGGGGAGGTGATATATAACAACACAGTTTTCATTGCACAAAGCGATATTTTTAGCCTTTGCAATTTGTACTGAAATTCATTATTCTTCTCCATTGTGGGTAAAGGGGAAACTCTGTAAGTGCCCAAGTCTGTGACTTCTCTAATTTTAAAGCTAGCTCAAATGACTGTTTTCCGCAGGGAGATGACTAAATGATATACAGCCACTCACCAGGCATTTGTCTCCTGTTCTTATTCAGGGAAAGTTATCGAGAATTAAACTCTGTGCAGCCATTACACTGGTAGGAATATTAAAGCTAGGACTGTGCTACATTAGATGCAACATAATGAGGGATGTTGCATTGCAGTCAGTCTGGAATTGATGTTACAGGGCAGATGCCTGTGTCACAAACAGAGAGCTACAGCACCATAATTCAGTACCTGCTCTTGGTTGAACATTTCTTGACACAACATAACCACTTGCCATTCCTTTAACCTCCTTTTGGGAATCCAAACAGGCTGATGGTTTTTATAACAGTAGGATTTTATCGAACTGCCATGACACATCTGTGCAAAAATGATCTAACCGTACTCATAGGAGAAAATCATACTCGCAACTGATGGCAACATGTAAAACCATTTGAAAAGCATAAGAATTATCTTTTTAAAATTAAATTAAAGTAGTCAAGTGGTAAATTCAAACTAGTAAAATCAAATCATTGCCAGAATCACAGACCATCCTTAGTTGGAAGGACCCGACAAGGATAATTGAAGTCCAGCTCCTGACCCTGCACAGGACAGCTCCAAGAATCCCCCTCATATGCCTGAGCGCGTTGTCCAAATACTTTTTGAACTCTGTCAGGCTGGTGTTGTGACTGGTTTCCTTAGGAGCTTTTTCCAGGTCCCGATCACCCTCTGGATGAAAAACTTTTTTCTAATATCCAACCCAAACCTTCCCCAGCACGGCTTCCTGTCACTGGTCACCAGAGAGAAGATATTAGTGCCTGCCTCATATAGCTTCCCCTCTAGGCCCTTCCCCATTTTCATATCCCTCATTTGGACACTGATCATTCATTAACCTTTTGTTAGTCTGGGGGTTGTTTTCATTGATAATTATTGTTATTATTACTATTATTATTATTTTATATCTATCTGCTAGAGATAAATTCAAATAAAGGAATTTCAGACAAGTTTTTTGTTGAAAATATATTTTCCACTGAAGGGGCAATGAAGCACACCTATGAATTCTCTATTTAACATGAAATATCTAGGTATAACAAATACCTACAATTTAAAATAAATATTTTTTTTTAAAAATTAAAAATTATTTTAGAATAATTTAAATTAATTCCTTCTTCATTTCAGATTCAGTTATTTGAAGTATTTACATTAAAACCACATTATAGAAAGACAGTAATGAAAAAAAGAAAGCAAGGGTTTTGACTCTGCACCACTTTTCAGGGGATCATCCCCTCAAGGACATAGTTACAGAGGATAAAGAAATATCCAAATTTACAGAGAAACCAAGTCCTGACTTTTAGTTCAGTGAACTCCTTGCTAGACTGTGCATGAAAAAAATTTCCAAGCCCTACTTAGAAGCAAGAAATACTAAAGGTCATGGCATAGAGTGATAAAGGTCTTCCCCCATGTATACTTCTATGTGTTCCTTCAGCAGAGCCTGCTTTTTTGTCTCAAGTTCCTCATTCCAATGCAGAGTGAGCTGAGATATGCCCTTTATTCAAATGCAAAACCATAAATGTTGTGTGAAATGTACTAAGGGAAAAAATAAGCTTGCTACTTTCTCTCCTCTAGCTTTTTCTTTATTTCAGGGTGAAGACAATTCAGAAAAAGCACATACAGATCAAAGTTAGCGGCATATACAAAACACATTCAGTAATTATCAGACAGAAAATAAAACAACAAAGGTATAAGTCACACTAGAAATAAACTGCAGCAAATTCTTTAGAAACCAATAAATTCCCATTTGAAACTAGAAATTGTTTTAGGAAGGAACAGAACCACCTGTCTTGTTTCTCCAGGGTAAGAGCATTAAGATCTGAAATTGTGATTGAAAACTTGCACTTGGGACTCTTGGTGTGGATGTGGGAATTCGAAAACCTATTTTCCACTGATGGTTACAGAGTCTAGATGGGATCTTTACAGACCCTTTTCAAGACATCTGCTCAATGCCAACAGCATTATTTGATCATTTCATAGGAATATTTGAACTCAAATGTTTGTCTACTGGCTCTATACAAGTCAGCCATTTAGATACTAAAAAAATCCTCCCCAAAACACTGAATAGCAGGATAAAAACCAAGACTGTGGAACTTTGTATCTTGCAGAGGTAGAACCAAGATTCCTTGCATAGGTAGGCAGTGGTCACCTAATGACTGAAGTCTACATGGCAGGGACAGCAACCCTACCTCAAGAATTGCAAGACATAATTTATAGTCTTGCAAGCCAGATGTTCATCACGCTATACTTCTATGGAAAAAACCCCCAAAACACTGAATAATGAAATGGAAATCTGGTTTAGGTCATTGTACAGCTCCAGGAAGCAGTTAGAGGGAAAACCAAAATCCCTTTTGGCTTTCTCCCCCTTTTCTCAGTCCATTGGCAATATTACATTGAAAAGAACTTTGCAACACCTGTCACCCCAGCAGGCACTTGAGGCTCTTAGAACAGCTCTGGCTTGAGTCACTGAGGGGAGTGACAGAAGTAATGGGGTGTTGGTTACTTCTATCCCAGTTCTGTGCTCATCCTCAAAACACAGTCACCTGTGCATAAAATACAGAGATTAAATATTTAAAGCTAATTAGTACTTCACGGATATTTTATACCACATATGCAAGTTCTCTAGCAGTAGTCAGTGGTCATCTGAGGCCTGTAAGTGGACTTGAGTACTATGGCATTACATTAAATATTTGGGCGAAAGATCGCATTAATCCATTATAACAGATCAATTTAGATGAAATAGAAGAAATAAAGACCCCAGAACAGTATAAATTCAAGATTTTAACAAAATCTACAACACATTATTATTATCACTATTATTATTTATTAATTATTTTTAATAATAATTTGCTCAAAATATTGTTATTTAAAATAATATATTATTTCATTAGGCATTTACAGCCGAAAAATTTTGGATTGAGCAAGTGTGCTTGCTAGGATATTAGTATAACTTGATGGAGAAGCAGCACACCAGATCCACTCATATCTACTTCATTTAGTATTTCCAAGTCTTTTTATCAGAAAAAAAAAGGCTTTGCAGAATGCTGAAAAACACTGGCCACACTTTGTTTTGTTTTTCTTATTTTATAGCATACCTTATTATTCTAATCCTCCTTGAACATCATACTTGCCATTTTATTAAGGTTGATTTTAAAAAAAAAAAAAAAAAGGACACAGGGTAGGTATACTTTAAAAACAGATGGCTAAATTATGCAGCAAATTCTGTGGCTGGTGGTGCCTGCTTGTTCAAAAGTTCCTAAGAAAATTATTTCCTTGGCGGAAAGAGGTCAGGATCTGAAAGTCAACTTCATACCTAATCAAGAAAAAGAACAAAATCACTAGTAATAAAGTTTCTGCAGGTCAAGCATTTCCTTAGGCAACTTCTGTGGAAGCTGACTATTCCCAAAATAGACTTTAAATTACATCTTTACAATTCTATTATCTTTAGTATGGTAGAATTTGAGGATGCAATTTGATGAGAAATCAGTTTGATAAAAGACCCTACAAATAAGATGGAGTTCTGATGACTATATACAAAATAGTGTCTATTATAAAACATCAGAGACCAATTCATTAAAAGTGTGCCAGAAATGTACGTGGGAGCATAAACCAGTAAACATAAAAGCCAGTTCAATGACTTCTTTTAATTATAGTCATTTCAGGACTGAACTATATATTGAGGCAAAGAAAGGCTTTGTGTTTTCTTTCTCTTGTTTGTCCTTTACCCCAAGTACCGACTGCTCAAAAATATTGTTACTTATCAGCGGCAGACAGTCTTCTGAATGAGGGCTGTAAGGTACAGACAGGTATTCACACAGAGGGTTACAGTGTGGGATGCTTTTTAATCATCAGCATGTTTTCATGATAACAGAAGGCGCCTAGTCTCAAAAAAAGTGGATTGAACAAACAGAAGCAGGGAATTCTTAATGCCATTTTCTGATTTCATGTACCTGTAGATATATATTAACATGAAGGAAGAATTGGTAGAAAACCAAAAAACTAAGCCACAGCTAATTAAGATAAAAGAATGAGGTGTGCAAAAATAAAAGACTGCTGCCAAAGAACTGTAGATAAAATTTCTTCCCATTAATATAAAAAGAAAATGAGACAAGTGACAGAAAAAAAAGGTAAGAAGATAAGAAAACAAGTAAGAAAAATAATGTATGTCTGGAACAAGAAGGAAGTCAGTTGAAAAGATTAATAACACAATGGTGGAGAGTGTCAAAGACAAACTTTCTAGGGCAAGTGGTAATTGAGATGCATTTGTTCTCTACCTTGGAATCCTCTGGCAGAAATTGCTATGCATCCTTTAAGATATCTTTCTGCTATCTCCAGTTGCATTGAAAAAGCAGTAAGTATATTGGTTTTGTTATCTCAGGACAGTTTTCTGTTAAGTCATTCTCAATGAACTCTCAATGGGGAGGAAAACTTTAAAAACTGGAAAAGATTAATTAATGTTAACTTGTGAATTATATTTTCCAGTTTTTATTTACCATGGATATTTTGAGGGACTTGACTGAGAGTACTGTTCTAAAATTCAGAAAATCCATATTAAGTAGAAAGGCTATTTTGGCCACCTTACTAACTTATTATTTTTCTTACAGAACTAAAACTATACGGTCAAGAGAAATCACTGTTTCTCAGTACGAATTTGCTTATTTTGTCCAAAACTAAGAATCTCACTCTCTAGCTATCTCAAATCATATCAGTACACGGATAAAGTTAATAGATACATTTAAATTTCCAAGTTGAACAAAATAACCACAAAACAGACCTTGAGCATGCAGATGGAGGTACAAGTGGATAAGGACTGCCAAAAGACCCTTCTTTTCAGAAGAAAATTGAATAGCTTTAAAAAATGAGCCAGACTAAGTATGAAGGCCTTTCTTGGATGTTTCTATATGCTGAGCGGAATTTCTCTTAGGCTTAGGGTGTGAGAAGAGGTATGTAAAGGCTTCCAATACATGAAAGGAGTTTTCTTTCCTCTTGTGACAGCCAGTCTTTTGGTCTGATTTTTTCTGGTTCATGGAAGCCTTTTTTTCTTCTGCATTTATGCGGTAACATTACTATGAACTTCAGCAAAGCATAAGATTATATCTATTCCTCTTTTCCTTTTGTAGGAGTTTTGATTAGGATTTTGTCATCACACAATATATAGCTCGTTCACTGTGTTTGCTCTCTTCTGAAAACACACTGTGAGTTTAGTTTTTCCCAAAATTTTAAAAATCATCTTAAGAAAACAAATTTGTGTCTGTGTGTGTGAATCTCAAAAGGATAACACACAAAAGAGAAAATTTTAATATTCAGAAATGCATGCTAGGTTGAAAGAAAAAAGACACCTATTTCTGTGTAAGCTTAGTTTTAAGCAATCCTGCCAGGTTTGGGACACTGCCTTGGAATCAGTGTATCTTTGAACAAAACTTCAAACTACTCAGAGACAAGTTGGAGATGTTAAAATTAGCATGCAAATATCTTAGTACCATGTCCACAGCTGTAGACTTTTAAATCTCTCCAGAGTGACTCAGGTAACAGTGCATTAAAGCAAGAGCAAAAGATACAAGGTAATACACCTCAGTACCCTGAATTATCAAACCTCAAACTGCTCCAAATTTTGGAGTCACTTTGATAAAGATAGGATTTAATTCTTCAGTAAAATACAGAGGAAGATATTCTGTTTTACAGAGAATTGAGTACTTTTTGCCAGAATACTACAGAAGGATCCCAACGGGCACAATTTTCTGTTTTACCAGACTGTAGTGATTTCACTGAAGATTCTTGTCAGATATCTATAGATATAGATCTATAAATAAATTTTCTTTTAGTTTAGCTCATAAATTTTCTTTTAGTTTATAGAAGATTTTCTTCAGTCCTTTTCCAAACATGGGTAGCTGCTGATGACTGAAGGAGATTTTGTGACAATCACTATCCCATTTGAAACTTTTCGTCTATGATTAGCTTCTATTATGCATCAAGATACACATTTCATATATCCTGACAAGCTTCTCAGAGTTGTTCAGGCGCATGCCTTAGAAATTATTTTGTTGCTTAGATTGTTTTTACTAATCTGGGTTCTTTCAAAATGGACCACATTCACAGAAAGATGTAATCAACTAATCATTTGACATGGTAGTGTTTAATGTTTACCCTTCTTATTCCTAGCACGGAATCCCAATTCTCTTTGCAGGTAAATGCTTTGTGAATGCCTCAAGTCAGTTAGCAGAAGAATCATGGTAGGCACTGAGGACTATCAGTGCAAAATTCATTTCCTGTCTCATTTTGTCTAAATCATGAAGCGGTGACCTGAGATTGAACACTGGAAAATCACTGTGATTAATTTTATCATTCAGCACTTTAACCTTAACTGAGGTATTTCTAACAGATTCAAATACAATTGTTTTAATCTGTAGAGAAAAATAGTTCTTAGCAAAACAAATTCAAAATAGAATTTGGAGTAACTGACAGAAAACATTCTAATTTTAAAGCCCTTCAGTATACCCTGCTGAGATCAGATACTGGAGAACTATTTACCTACTCTGTACTAAATTTTTTTTTGAAGTTTAGAATTAGTCATAAGAGAAGTGGAAGAAGAAGGCCTGTGAGAGCAGAGAAGCACCTAGCTGTATGGGGCTTTTACTAGGAGTACTTTTTTAAAAAAAATCCCAGTATTTTACCTATCTCCCTTAAAATGAACACTCTCTTGTTCCAAAATATAACTTTTTTATTCATACTACATTGGAGTATGCTTTCTTTGCCCTTCCTGCAAACCCGAATTGGAAGCACTAGTTTCTGAGGCAACATTACACCTCTTTTGTGCAGATGCAGTTTTGTTCAATTACCTATCCCCCATCCCAGGAATATGACTGATAAACAGTTTAACAGGAATTGTTCATTAAAAGTCTGATACAGCTTTTAGGTTGTTGGTTGCAATTGCCTGAAAAGATTTTGCAGCAATGGTAGAAAGGAGAAGCTACCGACATTCAGAGATGAGGAATCTGCAGGAATAAGCAATGACAGATTGTGAACATGGTGCCACTTCTCATGTAACCAGTTATTGGGACCATGTCATTTGAAAAATAAGCCTTCAGTTGGGAGGTCACTGTATTTTCAGAATTTCCAAATAACAGAAGCCATTTTAGAGAGCTTAAGAATGGTGTATGTGTTCAGGTTTTTTCAAAATTCAATGTGAATTAGGAAGTCTAAAAAGTAATGACCAACACATTTATTAATAACCACCACATTCTGAGAGTGCTTTCCTCTCCTAAAGCAAAGAGGGAAACACATTTTGTTGTCACAGGAGGGTATAAAGCTGTCTATAAGCCACGTATCACCAAAACTGCAAGTTATGTACATTGCTTATAGCTCTGCCTTTACCTTTGACTGCTCCTCTCTTTTACCAACACATCTTTTAAAAACATTTCTATTGATCAAACTTTGCCTTCCCTTTCCTTCTCCTAATGAAATGTCAGACTTTTGTTCTTTTCTTTCAATTCTCTCTGATCATTGTCTCCTGCCTCATCACACTCATGAGATATTCCCCTATGTGCTTCTTGCATATTAAATAGGTTGATATTCTAATTGTTTACACAGTGATGGTGCTGTTTTACTGGTATTAAATGCTTTACTGGATCTAGTGCTTGAACAAAGGTCCATGCTTGCACTAAAATTCATTCCACAAACTCATGAGAGGTCAGGCATCAAAACATGTTCTGAAAACTGATGAACTGTAATTGGGAGGATAACCAGAATGTACAGGTACTTTTGATTTATTGCTGCTGATGGTTGACTCTATCTGTCAGATCCCTCCCTGAAGAAAGGTGTTAGGGTCTTCCTCAATGAATTTGGTAATTATTTTGGTTTTTATAAGAACTGCAGTGCTAGAGGTACTCTAGCTGCTACCCACTTTTCATATATTGCTCAGAGTTTATGAAAGCAGATTTCAATCTTTTTGAACTGAGAATAACTTCAGAAGCTTTGAGTTATCACCCAGAACTAGAAAGAGAGTGGCCAACTTTGGTGAAGACTCAAGTCTTACTGATGTGTGCTAAGCTGTGAACGCAAAACTGACTGTACCCAGGAGAGTAGATAAAGAGGAATCCTGGAATCATTACTTTTCTGCAGTGAGATGAGGACTAGCCATGCACTGTAAAAGTGCTAAGTGCCAACTCTGGTACAAAAAGAATTCTAATATAGGTTTTTCATCAATTTGAAAAAGAGCTGTACTGAAAAATGGACCATTTTGCAAAAGCCAACATTGAAACACTTCTAGGGATGATCCAACATATGATTCATGACTGGATGACATATATAAAACACAACAGGGCTGTGATTTACTATGCTCTTGCTATCTTCCAGTGGGTAGACATTGTTCAATACTAGCTGTATTTCTATCTTTTTTCAAAGAAGTTAGAAATGCTATCATTGCATTCTGCAGCTTCACCTGCGCTCCAGCTTGAACCTTTTCTCTTGGAACTTTCATTTGTGTGGATATGGAAGAGGGGAAGAAGGCATAAACATTCTCTCTAGTTTTGTTTTTCAGAGCAAAAGTCAGTTTCCCTAATTGAAATTTCTCATCCTATGTAAAGGCTACTTTTAATTAAAACTATATGCGCAAATACCTGCATCAATACTGATTTTGTCTGTCTTTGTATTCTGAGAGCTTAGATTTAAATCCCACTCTTCCTGGAACATTGTTTTGCTCAAAATAAAAAATTTCATGTCTCTCCTACCTCTAATGAAGACCTGGAAATGATGAAGAGAGTGACTGAAAATAACAGCCATGAGAGCAAAGAATCAGAAGTCTTGACTGAGAAGAACCTGATCCTGACAAAGAGAGGTTGATAAATTGCACAACACCCACCTCTGTGAATTGTATTCTGTCCTTCTGGAGGCAGGAAAAAAAAAATTGCTACACATGTGCACACATACAATTTACCTAGATTTATAATAGGAACTATGGTGAAGGAGAAATTTGATCATTAACCGTGAGATAACTGGCATAAAACAGTTACTAAACTTATTCCTACAGTTAATTGTAATTTATAAAGTCACAGTGACAAAAAAAAACCCCATGAACTTTCACCTAATTCTGTTTTTAAGATCAGATGCCCACTATGACTCTTCGGCCTTCCTGGCAAAAATTAAGATAACTCCCTCAAACCACAGAGCTGCATTTACCTCTTCAGCCTAGAGAATAGGAGACTGAGAGACCTCATTGTGCTCTCCAATATTTTCATGAGCAGAAGCAGAGGGACAGGTACCATCTCTTCATTCTTGTAACCAGTGACAGGACTCAAGGAAGTCATGAAGCTGAGCCAGGGGAGGTTTAGGTTGGATATCAGGAAAAGGTTTTTCACCCAGAGGGTGGTTGGACACTGGAACAAGCCTGACAGAGTTCAGGACGTATTTGGATAACACTGTCAGGCACATGGTGTGACTCTTGGGGTGCCCTGCACAGGGCCAGGAGCTGGACTTGATGCTTGTGATGGGTCCTTTCCATCTCAGCATATTCTATGATTTCTGGAATTCTCACTTCCAAAACCTTTCTGGACATGTAAAACCTCCCAGAACTCAAATATTAAGCAGACTGACAATGGCATTTACTACACAAAATTATTCTGTCTTTAAAACTTTTAAACAGGTGTTAAAACCATGTTTTTCACTCTGATTACATGTAATACTATCACCTCACTTACAAAATCAGCAGAGCTTAGCAGCCTGCTTTAATATAGCTTATGACAGTCTTCTGCATAATATCCTACAGATGCTTAGAGAGCTTATCCTCTGAGAAGGGTACCTCTTTAGTTGGCTAGTTAAATCCTGAATAAATACTCTCTACTTGCAGTCAGAGCAAGGGTCTCCTCTGCCACAAGAAAGGGGCATAAGAAATTTTAACAATTTGTATACCTTGGCTCTGTTTCTACTGGGTACATTTGCAACCAGAAAATTGTTGATTGGGCTACTGCAATCAAAATTGCAGTTTTTCAGATGTTGTTCAGCATCACTGTGACACATCTCTCTGTAGGAATGTTCTTTGTTGTAGAAAGTAGAAGGTAGCTGAATTCTACAAAACATTCAGGACAGTATGCAACTGTCCTCTGCCTGCATGGAACAATATCTAATGTTCTAGAAGTAAATAAAGCCACTCAAACTTCCCTCACCTCTTCCAGGGCCTTAGCAGTAGCAAGGCTATTCCCCATCATGTTAAGCTTTAAAATATATTTTTAAAAATATGGCAGCATGTAATCTGAGAAAAAGAAAGATGGACTTCAGTCTATCAGATTTACAGAGTTGCTACATGCATTATGTGAAGCTAATTTTAAGAAGTTTGAAAAATTCTCCTAAATATATTTCTGCTTCTATTCCTTTGTCAATATTGTTGGAAATAAATACCTCCCCCAGTCACCCTCCCTTTTTAAATACAATAATTAAAGCACAGAACACATTAAGTTTCAGAATTTTGGATCTATGAAGCATTCTTACATAGGCATACTAGCAAATTTACCTAGGTTTGAAAATCTTTTTCATATCAGATGCTATAAGTTATCACATATTAGTTGAGGCCTGTTTTGATTGTAAAGACACTGAGATGTACTAGAGAGATGAATACCATCTAATATAGATGGAAAGAATAGCAAGAACTAGAGTTGCTTGAGTATTCCTTTTCTAATTTATGCTTCTTTTGTGAAAGGGGAAGAAGAGGGGTACTGCTTGCAATCACAGTTTCTGCTTTAAGCAACCAAGACATGACAGTATTCACAAAATGTGATATTTGAGCTATAAGAAGGGAGGCTTTTTTCCCTCTACCCTCGTAAAAAAAGAAGGTAAAAGTGAAGTCAGTATTTATTAAAGGGCTTTCCTTGTTCTTTGTTTTCTATTAAAAGGTAGATGCTACCCGGAAATTAGGTCAATTAACAAAATCACAAACAATTAAAAAGCCCTTGCAAATGTATTTTTATAGAATTTTACCATGTTTGCCAAACAATACAATTTATTGTCACCTAAGATTGACATAATCTTAATTCTTTCTCATTTCAGCCAGTGATTTTGAAATATGAATAACTAAACCTGGAATAACCTTCTCTGGAAATAACTGAAATTTAAAATGAAATATAAGCAATTGAAATGTAAAACAAAAAAAACCTAAACACACTGATCAGTATAAAGGAGATATTGGCAACTGGCTCGCTAAACACTTTCATGCAAACCTGTTGCCTCTGTTAAATTGAACATTACACAAGTAGCATTTTCAAAATATGTTTTAAAAATTAATTGAATTGTTAACAGCCCTATTCAGGTTCAATCACTATATTTTTTTTCAAACACCATGCATATGAATGGATTTTTCAGTGTTTAGCTGTTTGGACAAATGACAGTTTATCCTTTATACACAAACAGAATCTGAATATTTATACAAATATTCTTTGGTCTTATAATATCTACTGACTTTCCATAAAGCCAATGGATATTAGAAAATAAAATACAAAGGTGATTTCTGCTTGATCTCAAGGTTACAGGATAGATATCAATATTTCATAGCTCTGAAATTAACTGCTGTGTAGGGTTTTTTTTTTGTTTTTGCTGACGTTTTAAAAGTTGTTGACAATAACATTTCAATCTCAGTTTTATATGGCACTTTACAAACAGTTACACTTTGAACAATTATTGCACAAAGAAAAGAATGCCATTCACATCCTGATGCTAAAATGTACTTCCAAATGCAAGCCAATTCAGCTGACTCTCAAAGAAAAGTAAAAATAAACCACTTGGTTTTTTTTGCAACTGGGGTATTGGTTCATCAGTATCAGAAATTAAGTGATTTTAAGATTAACTATACTGTGAATAAAGTGTTTAAGTTTTGCTCAGACAGTTGTAGAAGAAGATAGATTCAGAGAGATAGAGAGACAAGGGATAGAAATACTGAGTAAATAAGTGAGGAAGGGGGGAGGTGTAAAAAGTCCAGACTACCTTTCCTTTCCCTGCTCCTTTACTTCCACCGTATCTGCCTCCAAAACCCACTCATTTACTCAATCTAATTAATAAGTTTGTGAGCAGATAAAGCACTCAATACTTCTCCTTGACTTCAGAAATAACACTGAAAACATCCACTTGAGAAGATCTATTGGCTCAACTCATAGCTTGTTAAAAGTCAAAACATTATCTAATTTCTCATACTTTTCACTCTGCAAGATCCCAAGAGTACTTAAATTTCTATATTTTGGAGTATTTTCCCCAGTGATTGCTTACACGAATAGCTTTTTTCATTTAAGTCAGTGAACATTTATCCTATTTCCCTGACATTCACTTTGTTTCCTTTCCCTCTCCACCTTCAAAAGAGTTTAACCAGAGTTTACTGTGCTCAAAGACAGTTTCTTTAATGTAGATATTAACTTAGTGATGACAGAGGCTTTATCTTTGTTCACAGTTTATCCTTAAAGTGATGGCTCCCAGCACAAAGAGGAAATACCCATTAGCTTCTGAACTACTAGTGAGCAGAAACACTGCAAGGAGGGAGGAGAATGGTCCCCCCCTCCCTCATTGGGACAAACACAGCAAGATTTACTACCAGAAAAGAGTTTGTGACCACAACAAGGACTGAGAGGTGTCTGAGAAGTGCAAGGAGCAGGAGCAAAGGTGTATTTCAGCAGTGATACTAACATATTTTTTTTAAGGTACTCAGCACAGACTACACAGGTATTTTGTTGTCAAACCTAGTCTTTAAGTTTTAAAACACATAAGACTTAGAGAGCATGGAAATTCATAGTCCTTACATAATTAACTTATTTTCAGAGAGCCTCTGATATTATAAATCCAAGCATTATAAAACTATGCTTTCAAGTAGCCTATTCATCATTTCTCCAGCCATAATACTCCCTTATATAAATAGATAACAAAGTCCTACATCAGTGTAATAGTAACAGCACCTATCTTGATTTTGCCTCATGACATGATAGAAGTTTCTTTTCCCCAGCCTAGAAAAAAGAGAACATTCCACCTTCTCACTTACACTGGTACTCTGTCCTCATTCTCAGCCTCTTGCTCACCTTCTATTTAATACCAGCAGAACAGCACTTGCTCTCCCGCCTGGCAAAACAAGTGGCATATTAATAAATTCTCCACAGCAAATATGTCATGGAATAAGTACTCTACATATATTTGCAGAGAAGACTAAACTCATTATTCCGAACTTCAAGAGACTTCATTTTTGAAGAAATTCAGAGAAAGGGACTAGAAGGGACTAAAAATAGATTGTATAACCTCACAAACATTATTATTCCATGAATTTACAAGTTCGTAAAAAGGCCATGCTTTTAGCATTGATTCTGCTCAGTAAAAGCTAATCTGCCTATGATCAAAGAGAAAAGAAAATAATTAACAGAACAGTTATATGAAAAAAAAGGGCCATTGAAATATATAAGAACCATGCTGTCGAAAAGATCTTGCTTACACATCTTGCTTTGTCTTTCCTGCTTCCTGTTCAAATGAACCTCTGCTCTCCTGCCATTTTTCATGATTGCTACAACTCAGGAGTATTCCCAACTCAGATCTCCACCACAAACCCCTGCTCGTCCCATTGCATTCTTTATCCAGCTTTTTTTCTGTCTTTTAGCCCCTTCATTTTCTTCCACAAAAAAGCCAGGTTTTGTTTCATCACTTTTTTTCACAATTTAGCTTTCTTATTTTCTTCTCAATCAAAATTCCTGTGTAAACTTGATTTCCCTCTCTGCATTTCCCATCTTACCTCTACTCCTCCCTGCTGAAGCCTGTAAAGGCAGCATGGACACAAGGAAGGTCATAGTCCTTTGCATTATGTTTCAGATAGTTTCCTGTGAAATAGGGTTTCATAAGTAAAAAACCCAAACAAGCAAACAAAAACCCAAACAAAAACCTAAACATACAAAGAAACAAAACTGGAATCCAGGAAGCCAAGGGTTATTGCTGAATGATTTCCTGAGGTTGTGGAGCCTTCATGTTTTATGTTAAGACACTCTGAGCTTTACCACAAATAAAGACAAACAAAAGACAACCCTGCAAAAAAAAAAATTACTAAGAATTTGGGCATTTATGAAACATTAAAGAAATGACAAATACAGAGTAAAGCAGTATTGCATAGGAACACAGAACTTCATAAGAAGCTTTCAAAAACAACTAGCAAAAAAATAATTTCTTCTTAAAATGCTGGTCTATACAGCAGGTATTCACTGCCATATAAAGGTGCTGTATTTTCAAAGCCTAAACCAGTATTTCTTTGTTGAGCTAAATGACCCATGATCTTAGGGGTCTTTCACAAAAAAATGATTCTACATTTCTATGATTTCACTTAAAGTACAATTTCAATGTAACATTACAGTTGAGATCTGTGATATAGCGATGATTAGGGTTTACTATACTTTTCCCCAGCATACACAAAACCAATACCATGAATTACTGCTATCTTCTCCCCTAGAACTATTTACATTCTGAGCATTTTCCCATTCACACTTATTTAAGGGGTGAAACAGAGTAATTACTTTGCAGATGTCACAGTTTCAATTGCTCATGCATACAGCTAATTAGCCATTAGTTGGCTTTTAACCCACTTATAACCTTAAAGTACCAAAATCTATTTCTGCTGCCTGTTGGTGACTAGATTAAAAGGATACTTCCCACCTGTCCTATGAAAGGTGTGAAACTGTTGTAACACAGAATACACAGTGGACTCCCTTGTCAAGTTAGTCAAAACTAAATATTTCAAAGAGTAATGTTCTTAAAAAGTTTATAAAGAAGGATTAAAGAGCTGGCACTCAGTCTGGTGACTAAATCTAGAGAGGAGAAGACTGAGAAATGATCTCACTAAAGCATATAAAAATCTCAAAGGTGGGTCCAAAGAAGATGGTGCCAGGCACTTTTTGGTGTGTCCAGTGTCCAGTGACAGAATGGGGAGCAACAGCCATAAACTAAAACACAAGAAGTTCCACCTCAACAAGAGTAAGAACTTCTCTACATTGAGGGTGGCACAGCACCGGAACACACAGTCCGTAGACGTAATGGAATTTCCCTCTGTGGGGACATTAGAAACCCACCTGGACGTGTTCTTGTGTCACCTGCTCCAGGTGACCCTGCCTTGGCAGGGAGGTTGGACTGTATGATCTCCAAAGATCCCTTCCAATCCTAATGTTTCATAGATAAATTATTCCATGACAAGCAGAGACACATTATGAAATAAACATAAAAGACAAACACCAAATCAATAACTTTTCAAATACAAAAGAGATAAAAAAATCCTGGAAGAGTGGAAATACTGGAGTTTATTTTGTTAGGTATGCATAGTTTATTGTCTGGTTTTAAGAGCTACATTTGCTTTTCATTTTCCAAAGTGATTTTGGTAGAAATCCTCAAACCTTGAAGAACAGGTTTGTGTTTGACTGAATAAGTAGTTTTCATCTGCAGTTCTGTAATCACCCTGAGGGAGATCAAAATGCTCATAATGATTCATATAACAAGGTTTACTCAACTCAGCTATCAAGGACAATTTCAGAATAAATACTGAAACCAGCATAACTACTCTAACTTTCAAATCTGACACTGATGATTTTATCTTGTTGGGTATTTTATAGAAAAAGCTTAATTGGCTTATTAAATTTGTGACTTTAAAGATCAAACATATTCAAAATTTCCATGTGGTAGAATTTTTTCATTAGTCCTGCCTTAGTTAGCTCCTTGTTAACTAAGAAAAGCTACTCTGCAGGATTTTCTTCAGGGAAAGAGACTATAAGTGTTTTTTTTTAATATTAGCTGTATCTCAACAGCTGTCAGGACTTGGGACAAGTACTGCATTCTTGCTGTCTCAAGGAAGCCAAATTTTAAGCTCCGTTTCTCTAACAAGATCAATTTTTTAGAAAGGGAAGTTAAAAAAGCTCCCAGGTTTCATGACACACTTTTCAGTTTCTTAACCGTGTTTGTTAAGAGTAAGACTCCTGAAACATTTGTTCCAAGTTCTTGTAAAAAATACCTCTCACCTCGAAACTTCTACTCCAGGCTGTGAGAGAGGAGAAATCAGCAAGTGAAACAATAAGACCAAATGCCCTTCCATGTGAAAATCCTCATTTCAGAAGTTATCTCTAGGAATAGATGTCAACGGATTTTATGCCTTCTTTGAACTACTCACGGAAAAAAATAAAGGTAGGGGAGAGGATAATATAATCAATTGTTCTCAGCAGTATTGCAAGGACCTTAAAGGAAGTGAGTAACAGACTTTAAAACAAGTCTTCTTTAAAGGAGAAGCAAAACTATAAAACTATTAATGTTACTGTAAAAGGGACAGACCATGTCTGGTAAATGAATTGCACTTGGAGAAGCCTGAAATGGTTTCCTCTCATTTTTTTGTTTAACATTGGTTTATGACAACCAACCAAGAGTTTTGTCATAAGGATGAAATTCCAAATTTTATCACAGGAAATGTGTCGACTGCCTTATTGTTTGATTTCAGGAGTTTTCATTCTCCAGAAGTCCTTTAAATTAATAATTATAGAAAGGCAAGAACAGACCAAACAGATGAATTTCTCTGCTAGTCTCCTACTATTCTTCTGCTCTGATATAGCTTTGATGGTTTTCACACTAAGACTGTTGAACTTCTCTGATAAGTGAGTATTCTCTCTTTAAACAGAGATGGGAAGACAGAAACTTCAAACATTTAAGATACAAACATCTATACTGTACCTTTGATGCTATAGACTATTCCATTTATTTTCTTAATAATTTCTAACACATGATTTGGGATTTTTTTATGATTACTCTATACTGAGCTGACACTTTATACAAATAACAGCCATGAACCCCAAAAACTGTTCCTTAGTCTGTCACTGTAAAACAAGTTAGGATTTTTTAATTTTCCTTTGTGCCTGTGACCATTTCAAACATATGCTCAACTCCATTACACCATTTCATAGTACAATCCCACAGTGTACTAAGACTCTTCCCTCTACAGTTCTTCACCTGAATCACTTGATTTTCTCAGTGAACTGTTTTTCATTCCACTGATTATTCCATTTTAAAGGCATTAAAGAACTTACTGGCTTGTAGAGTTTCACTACTGATCTTCAGTTTCAATAAACATTTACTGTTTTACTGTTTCCTACCCTCTAGGTGTTCCCTTTCCTTAAAAATCTGTTTTATGGGACTCAGAAGCAGCCTTCTGGAAATTTAGAAAGCTTCCATCAATTCACTATTCACACAACAGCTAACTCTTTCAAATCTTCCAAGATGTTTTAGGGTAGAATTTCTTTAAAAAAACCAAAAAAAAACCCCAGACATGGTGATTATTCCTAACTAGATAATATTTGGCTGTGTGTTTACCAATTCTATTCTTAAATGTTATTTCTTTTAGCTTACTTGATACAGCAGCACATAAGTCTTGTTGTTTGTAGCTTCCTGGAGCTCTCTTAACACCTTTTCTCTAGTCACAGTAAATAACTTGCCTGAAACTGAGTTGTCATTAAAGATACCATATATTTCCAAGGCTCATTTTCTCTGTTTATTTAACTATCACTCATGTAGTTTATTTTCTGAAAAAGGATTTTTTTGAAAACTCACATCCAAAGACGGAATCCAACCTAAATGTTTCCTCAGTTTCTTATAAATGAAGACAAAATAAAATGCATAAAAATGCAAAGACTGGTTTCAGTTTTCCTGCAATGTCCCTGGCATCTCCCTGGCATTTTAAAAAATCCTTATTCATCAACCTTGCTCATTGACATCCTGCCCTTGAAATATAGAGGAAAAATGTGTTAATAGATAAGACACATTGTGCTAGCTGTTCTGCAAAGCCTTTTTGATCTGCCTTATATTTTTGTTTAAACCAACAGAGTTTCAGAATTTATCATCTTTAATTTTCTTCACTTAGACAATACTTAGCAATGCTAGTTTTCTGCAGCACTTTTTGGGGTCCACTTCTAAGTACTCCACAATAGCAGAAAATTTCTATCTTGGCTGCTTTAGATCTATAAAGAAAGAGCACTAAATATTGAGAGAGGAGGGCACCCAATTTTCTGGTTTTGTTATTAGAACAGCCAGAACAGACTACTGGTTTCCATCCCTGCTTCCAGAGCTGTTTCCACAAATCATAGACATATTTTAAATGCAAATGTGAATGAGATAAAAGGCATGGCCAGATAAAAAGCATTAGCTGATGAGGTTCTATTCTCCTTCCTTCCCTGGCATATTCCAGTATGTTGCACTGAACAGCAGTTTCTAAATGCTCATATTCTTTTTAGGTGCAAATTTATACCTTGATGGTCTGTGATACCTGATACCTGCTAAGTGACAGGAGATTCAATCAACACCACGAGGCATCACAGCTGGTATACCTTATAAACAATAAAACATCAGGGAGACTTTAGCTAATTTGGAGACTGCCCTTTGATCTTATATCAAGCAGAAGAAAGTTATAAGGAATGTGACAAGTAAGTTATATATCCTGGCTGTAAAAAAAACAGTCTCTCTTTCACTTCTTTACTTTGCAAATACTTAAAAGATATGTGTGTTTTATTTCAATTTTATAGTTAACTGCCTTTCTTATAATATTAAATAAATATACCTTAAATTATACTTATTGCTTTTTAAACCATATTTTTTTCTCTGTATTCAAAAAACAGAAAGTATGCAAAATAGAAAGCTATCCTGATGATACCTTTGATTCTCAGAGAACTGCCACCACCATTGCAGAACCCCTGGCTAGCTTTTCACTTTTTAGCTCAGATATTGTACACATTTATTTGCAAACATTTTCAGACTCAGTAAGAATTCAGGAAAAAAGGCAAGAGTTTGTGTTAACTGGAACCCTCGAATAAAATTTTGAGACGGTATTTTTAAACTATGCATTTGTGCTTAGATCATTGTTAGCAATTAAGAAAATCTATACATTGCTACTGTTTGCTGGGTTTTTTTCTGTTGAATTTACATGTTGAACCACGAAGGGTGAGAAATTAAGTCAGTAATGAGGGCTGGTATCTTGCCTGGGAAAAAATAAAGTTACTGATGTATCTTGTTAAGGAAATTGTCCATCCCTCCAGGAGCCACTCTGTCAGTCACACTCACAACCTGAGCTAGGAACGAGCCCCTTCACAGCTAGAGCCTCACACTCACACAGTCACAATTATTTTGTATAGATTTAAGAGGAAAAAGCAGAACTTCTAGTTTGATACTATGACATAAAGATATTGTCAATAAGTTTTGCTAACTGGCAGGTAAATCCTTATTCAGCAAAAAGCATGGAAAACTCTTAAACATCTTGGCAAAATGGGTATATGTGCTTGATAATAATTAATCTAGAAAAATTTTTTACAAAGAATAATACTAAAACATCATCCAACTTTCACAAACAACTCCAGGACTAAAATATCATTTTAAACTATTGTAACATATGAAATCTAATGTCTAGCAAAGAACAGATTTTAAGATTCTGATAAGTATTTTCTTGATTGGCCTGCGCTGCTACTTTTTTTTTTTTTTTTGGTCTTTATAATGAAAATATTAGGAGATCAAATATTAACATGCAAGAAAAGTAATTACTGATCAATCCTATCTCTCATGTTAGGCACAGCAATTTTAGAATATCTGGTAGTTGTGACATGCAGGTTTATTACAGTAATCTGTAAAATCAGATGTTTCATTCAGTAGTAGACTCAGGTTGCATATTTGGAGTTTAATTGAAATGGTGGTTCCACTTAAAAAGAATTTTGTTCATGAATAAAATAAAAGTAAATGTGATTAATTAATTTAAATACTATTGTAACTCTGAGAAAGGGCAGGAAAGTTTCTATTTGATTACGACAATGTGGGGGGTTTTGTTAGCTTGATTTTAATTTCGCATTCAGAAACACACGTTATCTTCCCAAGTAAAGCCTGTTAATCTACTATCAAGTAAAATGCCAAGACACCAGAAGAAAAAAGAATAGGGACAGTCCCACAATATTCAAAGGCAGTTTATTCTGAAAAGTCACTCAATGTAACTCCTTGGTCTTCTCCATCTAATTTCAAAGATTTTATTTCACAGTCTAGGAAATTCTGACTAGATGGGAAAAAAAGTGGAGTTCTGGTGAAGCATTTAAGAATCTGCCAGTTTCAAGCAAAATCTGACCTTAAAAATTATATTTATGAAATACACATATTACAATGATTGTAAATATAAAGTTACCACCTGTTCCCAAATGGAAAATGCTATTTTAAAGTTTAGTCAGTATTTATTTATTTTTAAGTTTGAACCTTACTTTAATGCATCTGAATTTAAATGAAGCAAGAACTGACAAATAGTAGGATACATCAGAATATTTTTTCCCCTTGAAACACTACACTATTTTTCTTTTGAGCCTGCTGGGACTTTCACTTACGAAGTCAAATCTCACCTCATCATCTGTCATCTCCTGGGAAACAAAAACATGTTGACCTTACCTCCCACTGCTTAGAAGGATGAGTCATTTATTTGCTTCATTTCCACAGATGCAATGCACCTTCATAAGCAGTTGCTTATATTTTATAGGCCAATGCTGTATTTTGCCCAGCAAATTACATTCCAAGGGCTTATCCTATGCATTTGGCAAATACTTCAGGACTTGAGGAATTGATATTGATTTTCTTGACACTCTTACTGTGTTTTTTCTTAACACAAATCTGAATGAAATAGTTACCAGCAATAACCTAATCAAGCTTGTATCACACTTGCTTCATAAAGGCATTTTAACTGATTGGTAATTGAACGCTGCATATAAGAGTAGCCTGTGGTACTACAAAACCAGAGCAGTTTTTAAAGTAAGACATTATCTAAAAGCAAATATTTGGGAAAAAAAAGTATTCAGAAATTTTGTAACGAACTTGTTAATTATGGGTGGATACTTTGCAATCTCACCAAGGTAATGTTTTGTTAGTATAACTAAAGTCATTTTACTGCAGTAAATGTTGGTATTGAAATGTTTTCACTTGAAATTAGCAAAGAGCAATAACTAACCATCCATTACAAATGTAGTGGATTAAGCTTTAATAGTTCTAAAACATACAGAACAATGTTTATAGTGCTAGAGTTCAGTGAAATGGTGATTTAAACAGCTTTTACAAATTAAGTCTGAGAACATCTGTAGCATTTGTATGACCCACACTTGCTTACCCTGCAAACGGGGCATGATACTTTCAACAGTTGCTATAGCAATAACAGTAATGACTTTTAAGTAGCAAAGAAGGTGCTTCTGTAAAAATCACTTGAAATATCCTTATCTAATGATAACTCACTGAAGCTTTATTTGCTCTTTTTTTTTTCCTTTTTCATAATTTAAAAAAATTACATTTGATAAAGGCAGGTTTTAGTTAACTACACTAAGGCCTTGCAAAAATGTATATAAGACTGATATATAATATAAATAAAGAAAATTTTTGCATTTTTAACAAGAAAAACTCATAGAGCCTATAGAGATTTTAAAATTGGTGTAACAAAACCTATACAGCTAGCTGAGGCTTAGATTCTGCAACTAATGGCATTGAAGCAGTGTCTTGGTGTCAACACTGGAGTTCACGTGAACATTGCTTATATCTGTTATAGATATGTTCCAGAAAAAAACAGGCACAGACAACAAAACAAGACATTTAATTAAAAATATTCCAAATTAATGAATGCAACATCAGCCTTAGGTGGATGGACCAATAAACTTTTCATGCTTACTAAATGGGAGACTCCCAGGAAAGAAAAGTCAGTCTTGGAATATTATTATTTAGTAAATGGGACCTGGGGATTTAAAAATTATATTGTAAATAATCAGAACAATTGAAATAAGTACTTATTTTTGTACTTGTACCTTCGAGAAATGTTTTATTCATCTATTCAATGGTAGTCTCACTTATGCACACAGTTGCACCATTTATGTTCAAATATAAGTAAATATTTTGGTGAAGTCAACTGGTTACAAACAAACACAATTCTAAAATGTAAGAGATTTAACTACAATTTTATTTACAGTTTAGAAAGAGCAGATCATAGTATGTACATATTTTTCTCTCATTTCCGAGCCTGTACTGATTCTTCTATTAGTGCTGATAAAGTAGGTTCAAGCTAGCAGTTGCTGAGAGAAATTTAGAAATGTACATTATGATAGTTATTTTTCATATGTCTGAAATATTTCATAATATCATAAAGAAATGAGGTTCTAGCTATCTTAAGAAAACATGCAAAGGGAAAGAACTGTTACTGCACTAAAGGCATGGCCCTGCTTACACTTGTCTGCTGTATGTTTCATTTTACACAGTAACACAGCACAAATTAATGACTCAGTGATTTAAGAACCAAAAAAAGAAAGATCTCCAAATCCAGAAGAAATATGGAAGATACTGTAACCGTTATTATAAAAACTGAAAGGACAAAAAGAACACTTTTCAGAAGTTGGAATGCTGGAGTTTGCAATGTTTTCCAATACTTCAAAATTCATAAATGTGTTAAGATGCCCCAAAGCACAAATTCCATCTCAAAAGATGGAAAGCAACAACATTTCTTTTTATGAAAACTCAGGAATTTCTATGAGTCCCAAGATGTCCAAGCAATGCATTTGTTCAAGTGCTTCATTGTGCTGCTGTGTCAGGTATGTTAGAATGCTTTTGAAGAGAATGGGAAAATAAAGGGCAGGTTGTTAAACTAGAAGGGAGTCTATAGCCATTTCCTCCCCATGGTCTCAAAGACCTCTCCTGTAACCTCAGCAGTAATTTGGGGATGTAGGTTGGAGTAGGCAGACAAGTATAAACCCAAAGGTGATAAAGCAGAAGGACATGGTGTTTAATTCTAAACCAAAATTCAATGTGCAGTTTCTATGCCATTAGTGCCAATTCCTGATCAGACATACTCATTCATGGAAGAATAACTGAAATAAATTATCTAACTGATTGTCTAATATATACTTTGCCTGTAGAAGCAGCTCAAGTAAAATACAATGAAGTGCTCCATACTCAATGTAGGTATAACTTTCACTGAATACTGTGGTTTGAGGATTCAGGTGGTTTTATTCCTTAACAATGAGTTGGCAACTCTAATACATACAGCACACAGTTAATATGAACAATCTAAATCTTAAACAAAAGTATGAAGGTTGAATTTCTAACCAAGAAATTATTATATTTTTATTTATGAGAGCTACTGAGGTTCACTGCCTGGACTTTTGACCATATAAGAAAGTAAATTCTGAAATTATGCCAAGTCCTTGTCCTCAAATATTGTTTTATACAATTGCTGAAGCTACTATGTTTAAGTGAACGGAAGATAAATAATAGAGTTTGACAGTTCTTTACTTGATCCTGAGAAAGTCTATTCAATGTGGAAGAAAATCCAGTGAGGTTTACAGAGAAAAAAATCTCCCATAACTAAAGAATTTTGGATGACTCAGTATTATAGAACTTGGGTCTATTTTTCAGTCTTGAACAGGAAACTATCTTTCAACTTGATGGCTGTCCAGTAGTCTTAAATAAAAGCTGTAAGATTTAATGGTTCACAATTTTAGAGGTGGTCAGGATTATAACTTAGCACCAGAGCATCACTGACAGATACTCTATTTCCTTTCTACATTTGAGGTTAAACAAAAAAAAGTGGAATATAAAAGGCAAATGATCACTAGGAGAAAAAATTTAACATATCTTAGATAGAATAATTAACTTAAGAAATAAGTAGAATAATAGATCTATCTGCTTCAATGTTTCTTCCATACCACTAATAATTCTGTCTGTCTTGTTTAAAATTCCACTTCCTTCAGAGTGCTTCTATGTTAAAGTATAAATTCTTCTTGCTGATAAAAAACCTATTATTTTTACTTCTATTTAAAAAGATAAATAGATTCAAAATAACCCATTAAAACTGATTATTTTCAAGTGGTCTTTGGAATCCAAGGAGGTCCCAGTTGACTGGAAGCTAGAAAATGTTGTCCTGGCTTTCAAGAAGGAGGACCCTGGAAACTACAGGCCTGTCAATCTCACTTCAGTGCCCACTAAAATAATGGAAAATACTATTCTGGGAAGTACTGAAAAACACGTGGGAGACAACATAGTCATCAGTCAGAGCCAGCATGGCCTCAGGAAGGGGAACTCCTGCTTATCAAACTTGATTTCCTTCTATGACAGGGTAACTCACCTAGCTTTCTAGGGAAGCCAGTAGGTGCAATCCTTTTGGACTTCAGCAAAGCTTCCCATACTGCCCCTCACAGTGTCCTTCTGGACCAAAAGTCCAACACTCAGCTGGATAACCATGCTGTGCCATGGGTGAGAAATTGGCTCCAGGATTTAAAGACATACTGCTACCCATGGTAGAAGCACAACACTGGAACAGAATTGCTTTTTTCTGTAAGGAAAATAGTCTGATTCTTTTTTCCTATTTAAATCATGAAAGTGTGGATAGGAACTCATATTTCTAAAGTGGCTGTCTTCAGTCTATTTTATCCCCTCCAAACTTTCCTGACTTAATTATTGTGACACTATATAATAAATACTGAACCATGAATAGTTCTAAATGGTCATTTTCAAATTATTTTTTTAGAGTTAATAGTTTAAAACTTGCTTGTGATAAACACAATGACTGAACTGCCATATGATTTAGAGCTTGTGATACTTTAAACTGCAGCATTTCTTTGGTATTTGAATACATGACAGCTTGCTACAATGCAAATCATGATGTAAGTAAGGATTAACAGCCTTGCACCTGCCTTGCCTGGAAGGAAAAAAAAGAACTTCTACAATAAATCATGCCAAGATAGGCTAATCCCATTCCCATCTCCCCCCCCCCCCCCGAAAGTAGTGACTGAAAACCTGTAAGTTGGAAACTTTAGATTGGGAGCAGCCTTTTCCAGCCAATAAGCACAACAAAACATTTTTCATTTTTTATATTCTTGATCTAATTAGACATGCAGAATAGGCATAGCCCTTTTTCTCCTGCAAACAGGCACTTAGCAACTGTTTAGTTATAAATAAACAGACAGAGCTAGGAATAGTCACTTAAAGGTATTTAAGGCACCTCTAATTTCTGAAGCAGAGCTGAGGCAACAAAGACTTGAGAGAAATTGCTGCAGCTTCATGTTGTGTACTTATTAATAGAGAAAAATGCCTTTCTTTTCAAGAAGAAGAGAAAAGAAAAGCTGTGTATGAAAAATTGCTGGGAGGCTGAGCCAAGTCACAGGGCAGCTTACTGTTAATCAGGCACAATTATGTCAAGAGTATTGAGTAATCAGTTTAATCTTTATGACAAGTTGACCCATGTGACATCAAAAGAAAAAATAGGATTGGATTATGAAGTCATTTTATATGTTCCATAACTGCACATAAAGATTTACTGGCTACCTGAAATAACACAAACCCTCTGGTCAAAGGTGTGAGGTGCAGAACCCACTGTTACTCACAACTCTACAAGCCTGTTAAAATTTGAGGTAATGGGAGGGAAATATGGTGAGGCAACGTGATACTCTGTAGTAGGGCTACTGCTTGTAAGAAGGTATTGCCTCTTGCTTCCACCAGGGTAAATAAGGAAATTTTTAAGATTGCTACATTGACAGAAGCTGAGGGATACCAGGAAGAGTACAGGCACCTTGTTTCTCTTCAGGCCAATAACATGTGCTATTTAAAGTCCTGTTCCTAAACTTGTCATTCTGAATATCTTATCCCCTGTTACCTCACCGTGTATACATTTGTCTTGTCTTGTCCTGACCCTACAATATTCCACATCCTTCTCTGTCATACAATTCCTTTTCACCCTCCTCATCATTGAACTCCTTCATTTTAAACACATATCGCAGCATTTTGGAAGACTTTTTTTTTTTTCCTTTTCTTTTCCAGAGCACACAAACCTCTTCACATGTGTACAGAAATGACTGATCTGAGAACAAAACTGAGACTTACAGGTAATGGTTAGCCAACAGTTCCTCTATTTTAATGTAATGTCCATGCAAGCAGAGATCTCAACCAAAGGAAAATAATTACTTTCCATTAATTTATTTGGAGTTTGTTTTGTTTTTTTTCTGGAGCAAGAATTCACATTATTTAAACTTCAGTACAGGTCAAGTTTGCTAAGATTTTGAACAATGTTTTTCAATTCCGGGACTAGGGACCTTGCACTAGAATCCAGTGGTGCAACCCTCCTGTTGTACTCCTCTCTTTGTTTCAGATCCCAGAACCCATCAGAATTTATCCCTGCTGGTGAGCAGTTACTTGCTTGGTGAATCATACAGGAACCTCTTTACTTCCTCAACTAAGCTGAAGGAAAAGGTGAACTGACAGTGTTTACACTTCCTGAACTCTGCTAAATCATCCCTAAGGGTTACTTAACTCCAGGGAATGTAACAGTATCTCTGGGAAGCAATCTGTGCATTTGGAATGCTTTTCATATTATACCAAATAATAGGTTTTTTTAATAAATAATAAGAGAAATACTTACTTGGAGGTTCTCATGACTCTAAAATCCTTTATTATTTTAAACTGCAGAAGTTGAACATTATGATTTATTTTGAATATATGTTATTTTATTATGTAAACCTTTAAAATAAGTTTTAAGAGCAAAGTATAATTAATTCAGTAATTGCACTAACTGCTCCGAAATGTAAACGCAAAGTGTGAGCTACATGGAACACCTCATATTTTTTATTTGCTATTCTTCAAAGAAAGGAATTGTAATAATTTTAGGCTCCTCAGAATGCACTACACAAATGGCATTTTAAGATTTTCAAAACAGTACACTTGCTATGCTGATGAATGTTAGCCCACATGTTATATAGTTCGGTTCGTTCAGAAATCAACAAAAGAAATCAATCTTAGCATAGAATGCTGATAGTATTCATAAAATGAAGGAAAATATTTTGAGTTACTGGAAAAACAAAAACTTCCCTAACCCAGAAATACTTGTACTAGTCAATGTACTTTTTTTGTTGTTTTGTGGTTTTTTCAGGTTTTTTATGGATGGTTATTTGGTTTTTTCCAATCATATGGAAGTTAACTATGCCTGTAAGAAGTTTCTTAGAGTACTATTCTTCAAAGACAGGAGATGCTGTTGAGGATTTCTCTGTTCCAGGAGTAGATGATGCTCAGAGATCTCACTGGCTTTGAAATTCTAAATAGATACCATTCTCAAATTACCTCACACCTGAAACTCAGCATTTACTATCATTGGCAGGTATACCAAGAATTTTATTCCCAATATCATGATTCCTTCTCCTTTAAAGTAGCTAGGAATATCAAGTACAATGAACCTCTGTGCAAATGGACAATGCAAAGCCTATAAGACATTTAAGTATTACTAGGACATTACTGATTGTAGAGAGTTTTCGGAGAACTGGCTGCAGGGTAAGGGACATGTAGACACCATGGAACTTATTAAGAGAGACACGTAGGGGCTGTTGCCTCAAGGGCATCATGTCCTTGAGCCCAGATGTTACTTGAAACAAAGAAGTTGGCTAGAGTGTAGGGAAGTAAGTATGAAGACAGTAACCACAAATATGCAGTGATGGGAGGGATAGACATTTAAGCAATAACCAATGATGAGCTTAGCTTTTGCAATATGTATGAGCCTAATTAATGATTGTATAAAAGTAGCAATCGCAGTATAATAAATGAGACTTGCTGATCATCACTGTGGTCGTTTGCATTTCTCCCGCCGATTCTCCGACAACTGATGGTCAGAAAGCAAAAGATAGTTGCCTGTTTGAAAGGGAATTTAAATTTATTTTTATACAGAAATCTAGAAAATATCAAATTATATATTTTTTTAAATGAAAGGTTTAATTTAGTTTTAATTTTTTTCTTGTTGTGACAGCCATTTACATAGAATTCCCGAAGATTTTCCCATATACCTGGCTTGCTTAGAAGTCTGAGCACAAAGAAATCAGAGTAAAAAATACACTTAAAAGTTACAGACTATCAAAATGCTTTTGCCTGCAGGGTAGCAGGTTGCACTTAAGTAAAACTAGAAGCAGGCCAGGCTTGAATTAACACTTCTCTGTCTTCTTTATCAGAACTATAGGGAAAATGACTGTTTGTTAAAAAGGTCTGGAAAGTTACCAAGTTCAAGCTTCTAGCAGTTTCAAATATAGTGCAAATAATGGATCACTTCAAAACACCCTCTTTGCATTAAAATTCCATGCTAACCTACATTGCTAACAACTTCACTATGTTAAAAGTAATTCCCTTCTAGATGTAGCAGGTAGAATAAGATGTGTTTAAACACAGCGTATGATTACAGATACTGAGAACAGGGAAATTACAATGCAATGAGTAATTATATGTCTGGCAGAACTGATAAAAGATAAAGCTTAAAGGAATAATGAGCGTTATGACAAGCCTTGTGAATATAACATAAACAATTCAACATGATAAAGCAGGATTAGGAGGCAAAAGAATCATGCAGTTGCAATATTTTTCAGAAACTGAGTGTACACTGTTTGCTGAAATTGAATAGAACTTTACTAAAAAGAAAGCTGAAAAAGCATTACATTATGAAGGAAAACTGTGAAAAAACCAAAATCCTGAATTTTGCTCTCTGATAAGGGTGTTTAACCAATAATTTAATCAAAATTTGAATTTTGCAGAGAAAGATTTTAAACAAAATAATACTGAATATGAAGAACTTTGTAGTAATGTACCAATTTGACTACTAGTAATCTTTTCAGAACATATTTCAAATTTTAGGCAGTATTAAAGGAAATAATGAAATATTGAACACATCTTAGGCAGGGCAAGTAGGTGACTGAATAAAGGCATGAAAATCCACATCAGTAAAGTATTTGTTGAATGTATGTTTTCCTCCATAAACAATAGAAGTAAATCCAGTCAGCTGTTGCGTAGTAGCAGGTGAGTTTTTAATATTAATATCTGGTTCTTATGGGTTTTGTCTTTCAAATGTCTTTGTGAGCTCCACGATCCACATACATTATACATACAGAAAAGACAAAGCAATATTCAATTCCTTCGCCAAACCCAAGGTACAAAGAAACAGCATAGTATATAATAAGGAAAGGAGAAAAGTTTGTATCCTATCCCAAAACAGACATCTAAAGCAGATGGTGCCATTTTTCTTCATTTACTACAGAGTGACATAGCTTACACAGATTAATTAATGGATAGTTACAGGTAAGATGAATCCCACTCTCAGTGACTAACTAGATACTTGCATAGAAGTTAATTCTAAGAATCTTTGTAAACAATGTCTGAAGGCAATTCTGTCCTACCAATTACAGGGCATCACAAAATCCCAGAATAACTGAGATTTGAACGTAACTCTGGTACCTCTAATTTTATCTCATATTCTCACTGTAGGGTCAGCTACAATGGGTTTCCCAGGACATTGTCCAGTTCAATTGTAAATATCTTCAAAGATGGAAACTGCTATCTCTCTGGGCAACCTGCTTCAGTCCTAACAGGAAAGAAAGAAAGAAAAAGAAAGAAAGAAAGAAAGAAAGAAAGAAAGAAAGAAAGAGAGGGAAAGAAAGGAATGAGAGAAAGGAAATAAAGGAGAGAGAGGAAGGCAGGTGAGGCAGACAGGCAAGAAGGAGAGGGAGGGAGGGAGGGAGGGAGGGAGGGAGGGGGGAGGGTGGAAGGGCAGAAGGTCCTCTGCATTCAATTTGTGTCAGTTGTTACTTATCGAGCACAGCTTATTGTTGATGGCAGAGCATGGGAAACTGAAAAAGTCATACAGAACTTCTCAGAGTGCTAACAGACAGATGATTAAGAACTGAAGTCATCCCTTCTGGTAACATGAAAGAATTTCTATAACAATTTTTTTTTCCCTAAAAATAAATATATTTACAAAATATTACTTGTCATAAGCGATGTCATGGTAGTGAAAAAGCATACCTGGAGACCAGATCAAAGAATATTTTTCTGCCATATATATCCCATCTTTCACAGGCCTTTTCTAGAGGTCCCTGCTACTCTAAGCTGTCATAGAATTTTCTGTAATGTATCTCCTTGTTGTCATATGAAAATAACTGTTCTAGAATATATGAAAACTATGTAGTACCCATTTTTCAGAGAGTGCAAGTTATGTAGGTGGGTGGGTCATCAGTGGCTTCTCTCAAGTTTTAATAATGAAGGTTATTAATAAATACTCTAAGTCTGTAAGTATGGAAGAGTACATCAGGTTTAACAGCTTGACACATTTCTTCTACTATGGGTACACTGGTGTATTAAAGATCTTACTCATCCAAGAACATTTCTCACTTGGCTTTTAATAGGCCTATTTCTTCCAATAAAGAAAGACATAGATTTACTTATGTGTTAGCATAAGGGCAGCCATTACTTTTGGCGAGGCATTGTTCCTTATCTACTTTTTCCACTATAAAACCCAATCAATCAATCAATCAATCAATCAAACAAACAACAAAAACAAAAATAACCAAAACAACAACAGCAGCAGCAACGAAAAAAACCACCACCAACAAAAAATAAACCCCAAACAAAATTCCTTTCAGGTCATCTGTTGGAAATCCACAGTGGCATGCTCAAACAACTTGACCTCTTGAGTACAGGCATGGTATCAGGCGGCAATTCTGGCAGTATGAATTTGATCTATGCATTTATGTATGCATATTGAGAATGAAATCTATGCAGACAAGTGTTCACAGAAAACTAACTATATTCTATACCCCACAAAAATGTTTTATTTGTCTTTTGGCACCTCTATATATATCTTTCCAAGTCTAGAAACGGTTTTCCCTGAAGTGATTTAAATCAATGATACAAAATATTTTTTTTTCCAACAAAAGGCCTCAAGCAAAGAATGAAAAGCAAAAAACCCAAAAACTCTCTCATTGGCTTTATGGGTATTCATTTTGATTTATAAAAGTATAGTATAAAAATGTAGACCAAAAAAAATCAATATTCCTTAATACTTAATTCCAGAGTTCGTAGGTTCTCTTGTGTTCTTTTAATTTCCTGAATTTATTCCTGGAATGTTGTTCTTAAAATAGTACTGCTTTTAAAAATGCAGCCATCATTTGTCTCATTTTGGAATGAGAACTGGCAAGTTAATTTTACTACATGCAAAAAAATTTCATCTCAAGAGATAAAGATACATTTTTCTCTATTTTACATTTAAAATGTTCATTATACTTATATACTACGACCATAGAGACACCTCCCAAGTTTATATATAAAGTGTGATGAAAGGAACACCTGAAATCCCGAAAAGATTATTGTAGTGAGGTGAAGCTGTTCAGCTGCTGATCTCCTGTCAGCATTTAGCAGTCTCCAAGCTGCTCCTGTAGTGTTCTGGTGGCCTGTGTGGCAGGACGTGAAGAATAGCCATCTGTGTCAACTATGGCAGCAGGTGCCACATCAGCTGCTGCCGGATGACAATGAATCCTTTCAGGCACCTGGCAACTTTGACAGACACTTTTATCTTTGTATAAAAACACCCCACCACCTCAAAAATTCTCTGAATAGAAATGAGAAATTCAACAGAATGCCAGCTGATAAGGGCCAGAAACCAACTCCACTGCAGATGTTCTGTGAAGTCTAGGGCTTAGTCATGAGTTCTTTGTCATGCACAGCAGTCATTTGTTTCAGTACAGTATTGCTAATATTCTTGGATAAGGCAGAAATTGAAGCAGGATAACAGGAGTGTAAAAATAAATGGTTTGTCATTAAAATTTGCCAACTTTCTGTTTATACAGATGTGATTTGTGCTGATAAAACCAAGTAGGATATCTCATCATTCTGTGATTCAAACAAGGACAAATTTTCAGCATATCCATCAGTAAGTCTATACCTGAAGTTTTGTAGGAAGAAGATATACACAAGAACACCTGATCAGAGTGTTTTAAAAGTATTTTAAGAGACTCACTTTCATCTATGAATAGATGTGTTTTGAACTCAGAACTACCATTAACTATGTCAGTGAAAAGTAGTTCTTGAGATACACTACTCAGCTGAATGTTTCAGAAGGTACCCTGTATTCCTGAATGACAGATCCTCATGTCTAGATCATGCAGTTATGTCTCCACTATTAGTTGAATTTCCTCTCATCAGCTGTTTAACAGTAGTTAATAATTTTTCCAAGTTTAAAGAACATAAGTGATGAAAATGATGATTATAAAGAGATGGTCATTGAAGGAAAATAGACAATATCAACCAAAAAATGGAAGATGAGTATGTGATTCCTATGAAGGAAAAGGCAGAACAAGCAGTACAGTCAATCAATCAATCAATCAACCAATCAACCAATCCCAACAGAATTCTGTTTAGCAAAAACTAACATTCTCTAAAACTCATTTACCCAAATTAAAAAAAAAGAAAACCAAACCAAACCAACAAACCAACCAACCAAAAAAACCACCAAAACCCAAGCCCCCGAAACCCCAAAACAAACAAACAACACAAGAAAAACCCCAAACAACAAAAAAACCCCCAAACCCAAAACCTATCCCCACTACCCCCCCCCAAAAAAAAAAAAAAAAAAAAATCAGAAAACCAAAACCAAAGCAAGAAAACAGGATTCATGGCTTATTTTTTTATATAAGTAATCACTTTGAAAAAGTGTACAAGCAAAAAATTCCGAAACTATCTGTAAAGAGGTTGCCTGATACACGTAATCTGTATAATACTATTTTTAGTAAAGTGGAGAGGCCACAACAATGGTAAAATCTTCACAATAGAATGTTGCACTTCTGTTACTTTTGACTTTTTTGCTAATGGCTTTAAAATAACAGGAAAGAAAATTTTTGACTTCCCAAAAACAACACTACAATTAGAAAGACAGAGGCTTTTGGAGGTTTGTCCAATGTATTATAAGTCAAAAACCACCTAGAGGCACAGAAAAAGAAGCACCCAGAAAACATGTGAACTAGGATAAAAGAATCAAAGTCCTCATGGAGTAAAGCAAATTATCTTTTTCTCCTGCTGACTAGCCAAGGAAGAAGGGATGATTGGCATTAGAATCAGAGATTACTGCACACAATATGAAGCTTATGAAATTGTGCATGCTGGAAAACTGAAAATCCAGCTAAGAGAAAGTGGAGTTTTCCTTATTGGATGTGACAGATGCTGGGAAAAATTCTCTTGAGAGAAAAGAAATTTTACAGTTACATATAAATGCAATTAAGAAAGATTATTGGAGTAAATAGAAAGTAAAATGGAAAGTAATAAATAAAATAACAAAAAAATCTTAATAATTAATATATTTACAATATTCTTATCATTTTAGAAGCATTAAGAAGGAAATTATTTGATATATGCGTTGTTCAGAAACTCTTTCTACTTACCTTGGGACACCTCTCCTGTATGAAAATCGGCAGAAACATGTTTAGACCAATGTTCCACAGACATAGCCATGGCTGATGGAAGGTCATTGTCTAAAATTTCAGCAGGAAACACTTCAGCCACTTCAGTGACAATTTTCTTGCTTTGAGGCATAGTAGGTAAACAGGTGATATTGTTTATTCCATCAACACAAAGAAATCCAGTGGAGCAGGAGTGTATAAGACAATCATTGTAATTAAGCTCACAGCTTCGTCCCTGAAAGACAGTGTTAAAAAAAAAGCCATTTTTTGAAGGCAATTTACATTTCATAGTGATGTTAGTTACAATTATTGCTTTATTTTGATTCTAAAATATTGTTTGCTCATGTTAAGATGTCTACACCTTCAAAAGGAAATATCATGTAGAAAATATTCCTTAACTAATTTAATAGTATAGTTGTATATTCTAAATTTTAACTAAGTGGCATTTTGACTCTGATTATGAATAAAAATAATTTCCCCAGAGACTTGTAATTGCCAAGCACCAAAGACAGTATTGTTACCAATAATATAAACTGTTCAAAACAATAACTTTCAGTTAATATGTATGTTTTAAAAAGACTTTTATAGTGGACTTATCTGCCTAAAAACCCATGGCTTGCTCTGTGTTGCAAGCTAACATTATTTCTTTTTGTACATTGCAGCCCGTTATTTGATGTCCCTTGTTACCAGATCTGTACACAGCTCTCCGTTACTACCTTGCATTCACAGATAACACTTAGAAAAGGAAAAATACAGTGGCAGTCTCAAATTGCGCCAGACACTAATTTCCTATTTTTTATCAAGTGTAATTCATGGGAAGTCTGAAATATCCTCCCTAGTAATAAAGTAAAAATTCAGTGGTCTGTAAAAAAGGCAAGGAATAATTATGTGAATTAAATGCATTCTTGAAGTGTGAAATAAATATATGCTGAAGTCAGGCCTGGGTTCATTTTATTTTCACTTCTGTTGCAATGAACTAATAGGCTACGTGCAGAGAGACAGCTAACAGCTATCCTAGAGGAATACTACATATTTGGACAGCTATTTAAAACATGCACTCTGTCATCCCTGAAAACATACATCTCTGAAAACATATCATCGTTATGTAATTTCTGACCGAATGGTCTCCTGCAATTGGGACATGTGTAAAAAAAGACAGGCTTCTCTAGAGCTCAAGAAGCATGTGTTCATTACACACATGCTTCAGACAAATGTTTAAGTAGTCTTTCATATCTACCTAGCTAACTATTCACACAGAACTTGGGACAACTTACATTTTCTGAGATCTCTGTCAACTCTGTTTTATTAATTCATGATAGTAAGAAACAATAGGAAGGACAAGAGAGAGGGAGGAAGAAATGTGGACATGAAAAATCTAATTCCTTTTTTTTTATAAGTAGTTTAAATTATTCAGAGTTTAAAACAGAAGAGGTTAGTTGTTTTTTTTTAGCTATTTAGATATATTCATGCCTGTTTCAATCAACTCCTTGATTTGTTTTGGCAAGCAGATGAGCTACCTGGTAAATTCATGGCATCTTATAAAATCACTCAGTGTATCAGTATTCCAAAGCACAAAGAAACAACAGGCCAATTAATATGTCATTTTAAATGCATTTCCTCCTTGCTCTCTTCTAATTCCACACACAGAACAAATGATCTGTTTGAGCAAGCTCATAATCGTTCTTAATCCTATAAAACTTATGTTTCATTCTGACTTTTCTGTGACAGATTAGTACCTTTTTATGACTACTACGTTTAATGGCGAAGAGCATTTGATTACGATTTTATGACTCATAGAAACAAAGCAGATGTGGATAACCTCCAGTGTGCATGAAGGGTACATTAAGTAGTCATAGATAAATTTGATGGCTTTGAAAGTGCCTGTAAATGCCTTAACAGTTTCCATGCAGGGGGATGGAATCATTTAGCTTGTGCAGATTTGTATTTAAAATGTATATGTCTATAGATTGTTCCACTTAAAAAATAAACATTTATTTCATATTCCACTGGTTATGCTTTTCTTAAAATTTATGAGAGATTTCACAATCCATACTTTATGATCCATACTTTGGGCAGCAGTACAGACATAGACTATGAAAGATTTACATACACACTGTAGCTGGAGTTCCTTGTATATTTATTTTTCTGTGAGTTCCAATGTTTTCATTCCACACCTACTCAAGGTTAGGAACCAGAATCCATTTGGGCCTAACAAATATACCTCCTGAGGTGTTTAGACCATAACTACTTATCTTTGACACTAAAGATAGGTATGTTAAAAATGTTTCTGTGGTGGTTCCCCCACCATATTTTCTTATTTTTATGTTCCTTCCCAAAGCATAGAGGAATTAGAGGGACTGAAGATGGAAAAATGAAAAATGGAACAAAAGCAAAGATGATACAACTTAAATTTTAGTTGCTTCAAAGGCTTTTAACTTTTTCTTCTGTAATGGCTTGCTTGTTCTGCAACATACTGTACATTTAACACTCAAGTTAGGTACTAATAGAAAAGCTGCCCCCATGGGTCAAATATCTATTTAGCTCCATCATCAGTGATCTATTAATGAATATTTTGGGAAGACAACAGGAAGAAAATAAGCAGAGCTTGCATCTGGTTACTCACCAAATATACCATTCCAACTTTTGGCAATAAGCAAATCAAAGACTCCCTAGGCCAGGGTAACATTCAGAAGAGTAATATGAATAACATTGAATCTATCCTCCTTCTAACTCATTTTTTAGTTTATTTCTGCTTCTGGTCTCTACAGTGTAATGCAACGCTGACTTGTACCAATAAATTTTGCACTAAATGAAAAAATAATTTCCCTAAACAGATTTTAAGCTGATTTAAAAAATCAGAAGATTTTCTTTTGTGAGACATAAATGCTAAAAAAATTGTGTAACTGATCTTCATTACAATTGTTCATGTAAGAAAAGCATGAATACTTAATAACAAATAAAAAAAGAGATTATTTTAATGTAAAGGTCTGACTTTTTTCTATATAAAAAGACTGTGGCCCTCAGGTGATATATCCTTTATCACCACTTGACATTGTCTTGAAAGCCAATCTGCTTTTGAAGGTAGAAAAACAGCTGTTACCAAGGTCTGTGGGATCTATCAGTGGTAGCCATTCTACTCTGTAACAACAACTCTACAAAAATGGTATTCATTTTTTTGAGATAGTTTTTCCCTTCTCAGGATAGTTTGTCAGTAAAACTAGTCAGATTATTTGCATTGTTAAGATCCATTTTTGACCTACCAAGCCCTTGTGGTAAAATACAGACTTTTAAAAATTGTAGGCAAAGAGTCACTGGAACTGGGAGAAATTCCTGGGGAATTCCTTGAACAAAACATACATAATTTCTGTGATTCCACTTCATTCAAGAAGTATATAAACAATTCGGAGCAAGCTTAAAAAGAAAAAGGCTTACAGTATTTTCTGTGCTATGTACCAGGTAAAGGGAAAGATAAGAAAGAATTTCAGCACTCACCACAAATCCTGGCTTGCAAAAACAGGAATAACCGAAACTGGGCTCCTTCTGAACACAGATACCATGAATGCAGGGGTTGGATATGCACTCATCAACATCCAGCTCACAATGGAGGCCTTCCCATCCTGTCAGAACAAAAAGCAAAGCAATCCCCAAAGCAAGACTCATTAAAATCTATATCCATTTACTGAGTGCCAATGGAACTAAGGTATGGGTAATTATCATCCATTCTCATGCACATAGAGATATATATGAATATGAACTTTTTCTTGGGGCCGTGGCGTCTCAGAGTAGAAAAAAAAATAAAGGGAAAATGTTAAAAAGAGAAACTCTGAGATTACTGTATCAGATCAATGGACAACTTCTGAGTAAATACAGATTTGTGTTTGAACACCATGAGATTTTGCCTTCTCAAAGATCGTTAGTCAGATTACTGAAAATTTTATTGACATGCAGTTCTTTTAAAAATCTGCTTTACAAATAACTACACCCATAAATTAGAGGCTAAATACTCATCTGGAAACTGTGTTTTAGATCACGTAATTTAAGCCTGTCTTGAACGTGCTCCTTAGACACCAAGCTGAATGAGAAACAGTTCACTTGCTTGGTAAAAACAAAACCAGCATTCTTTAAAACACAGCTAGTTATTGAACAATACCAGTCTTTCTCCTGTGATATTCCCATGACCCTTTACAGATTTATTTTTCTTCATTTTACTACTTCTAAACAAACTTACAAAGTAAAACCCAACAGCCTCATAAACCCCATATCAGTCCTTAGCTGATACAAATCTATTTGTCACTGCTCAGACTTTGCCTCAGAGTATGCATTCAATTCAGGATTGCTGTAATTCAGGATTCACCTGTTACATTCCAGTCTTGCTTTAGCTGCCCTGGTAGCAGAGCAGCCTGCCCAGTTAAAGGGTTCACATCCCTGAGCCTGCTGTTAGTTCCACCAGCTGCTGTTGCTTTTGAGCTGTCTGAGGTGCTGTTAGAACACAGTTTACATCTCTCCATGCTGTTTGTGCACCTGAACAGCCTGAAGCTGCAGCCACAGAACCTGCAGCCACAGAACCTGAACGTGCATCTATTATTCTGAGGGCATGGGGCCTGCGACTGCGACAATAGCTGACAAAATTCATGATCCATTACAGAATGCATTTGTCAGAGCTAAATCTATTCCCTTTCCTGGTATCACATGCTGTCACCACATGCTTCACTTTGTTCTCCGAAGGTTTTTGGAAAGCTGCAATCATCTGCGTTGTTCCTATTTCAGTCTTGGTACTATCCCTTTTCCATCTCATTACGTTACAACAGGGAATCTGTTGAGGGGTATCTCCCCAGTTCTTTCCCATTGTTGCCTTCATAGACCAAAAAAATCCTCAATCCCAGATCCATATTTCTATAGGTGAAGCTTAGAAGTGAAAAAGAAGATCTATTATATGCGAACAGTCAAAGCCTGCAAAAAAAAAGCAGATTTTTTTCCTAGGTATTTTAACTTTCTCTCTCTGGATGATATTTTTTCTTCTAATCCCTTTCTTCAGCTGAAGAAACTTTCAAAAAAGTTATTCCTCTCAGAGTCTCCCCTGCCTCTCCAAATTCAACCCTTATCAGAACTGTAACCTTCCCATCTCTCCAGCTGTTTCAGAGACTCAAATAACATTTGAAAATACCATATTAATTAAACTTAAACCAAGATATGTGAACCTAATGCATGTGATTCTTTCTCTGTGCTTTTACCTGGTGGAAAAGTAATTTACAGATCTTTCACCCCTACTAACAAATAGTATTATTAAAAGGAATAGAAAAGAAAGGCAGCTTATGCTTGAGTTAGAATGTGTTTAAAACATGTTAGCTGTGGGAGTGAGTTCCAAGGCCCCAGAGAAGTTTCTCCCACTTATGCTAAGAATTTCCATGTTGCATGGAGACAGCAATCACAGTCCTTGGCTACTGAGCAATTTTAAATGCCAATATTAAAATATCTTTGACATATTATTTTAATAAGCTTTAAAAATATTGAAAAGAATGGACTTGGCAATGTATTCTGTGGGAAGCACTTTAATGACTAAAAAATACATCTTTTAAGTTTTTAAGTCATTAATATTGGTGGAGGGATATATGGCCATATGCAGTACCAGGTGGATATTTATTACTGAAGTTAGGACATGACTCAGATTTTTTAAGATCAGAAAGATCTTTATTTTCACAAATTCCATATGACAAAGTCCAAAAAATTTTCACTCATTGGTTCATACATCAGAACTGTAGTGTTTTTCTGAATTATCAAGTAACTCTGACATTAAAAAAAGTTGCTAAAAAAATATTAGGCTGTAACCAACATAGTTCAACACATAATTAGCCTTTAATAAGCAAAGATACTGAAATTTAAGCCTTACATGTTAGAATATTACCAATTAAACAAATTAACAAACGGCCAAATTGACTCTCATTATACACATGCGTGAATTTGCTTCAGTACCTTCCACACGTTTTTTGAAAGGATCTCTTACATATACTTGACTAAACTGCACTAGGAAGAATTCAGAATGAAAAAAAGTGCAAAAATATATTAATATTCAATTCACTTTTTTCTTTCTTTTACATATAGAAAAAGAATGAGTAGAAAGACTCTAGAAAAGTGTAATATATATATGGTCACTTGACTTTAGGAGAATTTGCTAAGATATTTTTGCTTTTAAATTGAAACCAACTCTGTGAACCTATTTTGGCACAAAGAAAGTAGACCAGATATATGGAGACAGCATAAATTAACAAAATATTTATCAGCCAGATTAGATCTAAATAATCTCTAAAATAACCTTGAAGAAACCCTGCGTCAGTACTATCACAGACATTATTCAGCAGTGGTAGTCAGTAAAAAGTAAATAGATTTAAACTGAAAAATTAAAGTTTCAGGAGGTAGGTACTCTTATAATTCTTAATTTAAGAGTAACTTACGGAGCAGAATGCTACTTATGCATATGGATCAGAAATCCTACTTTTACAGAGAAAAGGCTTTTTATTAGTAGACATGACAGGAAATTATAAGTAGTCCTGAACAGATTAAATTTGTGATTGCATGACAATGCAGGCTGATTGTGACCTTTGCTTTTGTATAAATACTAAATCTCTCCCAAGAAGTCATTGGACCTGTTTTAGTTGATCTCTGTCAGAATAAGAAAACAGTTCCCACTTTTTAAAAAAGTGACTTTTTTCACTCTATTTATAGTGTTTAAAACAAAATTCTTTTAATCCCTGCCAACAGACATGAGCATGGGTGTGTCTTACAACACAAAAATAAGGAAATTATGAAAATGTGAGTGAAAGTGTTCAGAATTTCTTTACAGTCAATCTCATTCTCCAGGTAGTGAAATCTTGCTGTTAAACAGTGACTATGTGACTGCTTGGCCAGTCATTAGAAAGATCATAAACAATAAACCTGTCTCTAGACAATACTTCAGACTTCCTTGGTGAGATGGTCTTATTTTGAAGACTTTCTATTATGCTAACTAGAGTAGTAAATTCCCTTTAGATTTCATTCAAAAAGCTTGCCAAAGCGATTCAATTAAAAAAAGGGCTTGATACGATTTTTCAATTTTCTCACTAGCAACACTGAGAATTCAGAATTATCATTGTTTAAGATTGTTCAGTCATATGGTAGTTACCTGGTTGACATTTACAAGTGTATCCGTTGATATGATCAGCACAGGTTGAGCCATGTAGACAAGGTGATGAATTACACTCATTAACTTCTATTTCACAAAATTGTCCAGAAAATCCAGCAAGACACCTGAAGTAAACAACATTCAACGTCTATTACTATGCATAAACATCATATAAAATAAACCTTGTGTGGAAACAATGTGTCTAAAATATGTGCATTAACAAGACATCATTTATTACGTTCTGTTTCAAGGAGTATTTTACTGGAACACTTCCAAGTTTCATTTTGTGACACATGCTGACCTTTTAAGAGATTTATGATGACAAAACCCATCCAAAAATTTCACACCTGGCTCATAATCAAGCATAACCATCTCAATTACTGTGTACTGGTTGCATCAAGGTGAATACAAACCTTTCTCTATGTACTCTTAGGAGACTGTCTACTAAAATTTAGCTAAAATGCAGCCTATGTTTGAAAAACTACTTGCTGACAAATGTGTACTATCAAATGTAAGCTGCATCATAAAAGGTAATCATCAGGGCCCAAGATTTAATTATTATTCTAGATATAAATATTAGTTTTCTTAAAAAAAACTCTTCTGTATTTTTGTGGTTGTAAATTCAATGTGATAACTGATACCAAAGTAGTTCTATATGATTTCAACATATAGCTTACAAGACTCACAGACCTTTAATGAAGTTCAAAAATCCAACTCATCTCATTATTGAAACACACGTTGGCATATATGCACACAGTTTTATGGATATACTCAAATATGTTCTAAGAAACAGGGTCCCATAATTATTTACTCTTTTGAGAGGTGTTGTGCATGAATATATTTCAGAGGTTGAGACAATGTTTTCAAAACTTCATTTAGCAACCAGGTGGTGCCCATCTTGTTCATTGTCTTGGCTCTAGTGAAAACCATAAAGGTTTATGCCCCAATTAAGAGGGAGATGAGTACATTAACAAACTACCTTTGAGTAAATCCAAGTACTCGAGTCACCTACTCCTCAAGGTGCTACATCAGCTGAATGAACATATATCATTAGAATGAGGTACCTGCAGTGTCTACCTTAGCTTTCCAGATTGTGAAGCAAGAGAGAAGGACCATGTCATATATATGTGACAGCTCCTGAGGGGTCATTACACTCTCTATCAGGAATTATATTTCTGCTTATTTTTGCTTTGACTATTAGACTGTGTTTGTTTCATTTCACATGGAATATGCACTGGTTGTATGGCAATTTGGAATCTACTGAGACAACAGAACAGATTTGTCAAAGTCTGCATCAGCTAGAGATGGCAGCTATGGCACACTGCTCGGAAAATGTACAAGGGCACACACACATTACTGTTTTTCAAATATCTAGTCATAATGCTTAAGATAAAATACATGGAAAATGCATCCTAATGAGTGAGCCAAATGCCTACCTGTTTTTTTGGTTGAAAAACATTTAAAAAAATTCACTGAGAAGGTACTATTTGGCCCATTGATCCTATTTATAAATGTCAAAGCCCAGTAGATAGAACATAATTTCATGTACCCAACAGTAACCACCATAGCATTCTCCTATGCTTGATGGAATAATGCATGCAGAGGATGATTCTGCTCACGGAAATCTTAAATAATTTTCTTCATATACCTTTGTCTGCACACTGTCTACAGAGCATATTAAGAAAAAAAAAAAAAAGACCCAAAAAGACCCAAACTGAAGACAGCAAATTCTCCCAGAATGAAAAGGATGGAAAGACTATTCAACTCAGAAAAAAGGCAATTCTCTGCCAGTTTAAATTAAATTTAAATTTGACTTTACATTTTGATGTAATTATAAGTATATTATCTTAAGAATAAAAAAGCACTTGCAGAATAAACTGGAAGAAATATACATTCATGCAAAATAGCTGGGCAGAACAACTACACCTATGTGTGTGTAATGTGTGTGGACTTGATTTTTTAGTCTGCAAAAGTCAAACATTGGAAAAAGGCTTTTTTGAGAACTGTCCTGTTGACTGCTTTGATTTGGCACATTTTGATATGCGGTGTGTATACTTGCTGAGGAGTAGACACCAGTAAAGACTAGAGCAGCTTACTGGGTTCCTTTGGTCATAGCTATTTGGAGCAAGAATGATTAGTGGAGCAGGTTGCTATAACTCCCATGGAGACAATCAATAGCAAAGAATCAGCTAGATACCACAGGTTACAGCCTGGATGAAGTCTGTGTAATTTCCTACTCAGAAAGGTTTGAGACTTCAGAGACTTAAGGCTCGACAAAGCCTTGAGACTTCAAATATATAGATTATATAACCATGGGCCTAGGTCTACAGACACTGAGGTAGAAATATATATATATATATATATATATGTGTGTGTGTGTGTGTGTGTGCATGTATAAATGTTTGGCAAAATAACCTATTTTGTACTGTGAATTTTCCAAATATCTATTTAATGTTTAATAAATATCATATAGAGTGATTGTGGTACCACCAGAAATAGAAAAGTTCCACAAATAGAACTTTGCTTTCAAATTTCACTTCAGATGGAAGACATAAACCCATGAATGCTCTTAGATATCTAGTATATCGAGTCCTACATATATCAATATGTAAATGGTATCCTTTTCCCCGTGTCAGACAACCATTCAACATGTAGAATACTTTAGAATATTGGAAGCATTTAACACACTGATACATTATATTTTTTTGGTAAAAACAAGAATACGACAGTATTCCGTTTGCTTCTGTTCAAAAAGCATGCTGCGATGTAAAAAATGCTTCATGACTGCAAAGAGAGCTACGCAATTAACTAAATTATTCTGAGCAATTATGAAACAACTAGAAGTAAGCTAAAACAACACCTCCATATCAGCAGCTTTCACAAATTTCCCAAAACTGCAATAAAGTTTATGCTTTATTAAGAGTTTTAATGAAGTTAACACTTCTAAGGATATGACAAGCACTTCAATAATTTCTTAACTTTTTGTTCACTCCCACATTCCTTAATATCTACTTCTTTCTAAAAAAAAAAAATTCATTTTTGTTCTGCCTCTCCACATTCTTACTTGCCTTCTGTCATTTCTTCTAGAACATTAGAAGAGTCAGAAACAATAGAGTTTAAATACAACTGATATTAGAAAGTTTCAGTAGGTATGGCATACAGTTCTTGTGATTTAAATAGAGGTAAACATAACTGAAACACTTTGGGACATACTTCTGTGTGATGTTTGGGGTATGAGCATTCTGCAAATGTAAAACAGAGGCTTTTAGTAAGCTTTTATATGAACGTGTGATCACTGCAAATCTTTCAGGTTGATTACCATCTGATAGAAAACAATTTATATTTTTATAAGTAAATGCACATCTAGGTTTATCAGCAAGTAACTCCCAGAGGTTATCAGATAAAACAAGCTAATGCACTGTGAAGTCTGAGCTTTTAAACTTACAGAAGGATAAACATAAGATCAATAGTTTGGTACTGAAAGACAGCAAAAAATAGTGATCATTTGCTGTAAGAATAATGCATTCACAATTTATTTTTGACTGATTTTATGGATGTTGGCAAAGATCTTTCTCTTTTCTGAGGTTCCCTGCAGATTTTTTATCTCATATAAGATGATGACATATTATGGTGCAAATATAATCCCTTGTGTGTTGTGTCTTTATATCAATTGTTATCAGGAGTAATTATCTTAATTTGAATATATGCCAATGCAGTAGCTGAACAAAAGACTAAAAAGAGAGAATTAAATGAAGAATTTTGATCTATGACAATTATGGTTACAATCACCACAAAATTTCTACTTTGTTAGTAAACTTTTACCCTCAGAGAAAATCTACAAGAATCCAAATGTCAGCCAATTTTTTCTCTACAACACTGATTTAATCCTCTTGTAACTCACCACTCTTCGAGTCTGTTTTGTATCTCATCTTTTGAGTCCATTTTTTTTACCTCTACACTTTTCCTTCTCTTTCCCTTTCTTCATCTGGCTTGTGACCTTTTACAGCTTATGAATAATTTGTGTATCAGTGAGATATGAAGTTCAGAAAAAACATGGCTTCTACAACACAGAAGTTTATTAGGTTTATCTGCAAGTGATGATTAACAGCAATTATACTTAGAAGAGAATGCTTATGCTGTAGCCTTTACCTGCCTATGTGACTCAGTAAAATCAATGAATTTTTTGGACCAGTCCCCACTATGAAATTTTTTGGGGACATCCATTTTTCTTTGTGAGTGTTAACCTTAATGACTTTGGTAATGTTTTTCTAATACCTCTCAGTTAGATAATTAGGATATTGGGCAGAATAATAGATCAATATGAAAAACACATCCCCTGAGCAACCATCTTAGCTGAAATAGCCTTGTAAATGTGCAATCTCTTTTGAAATTAGTCATGATTTTTTTCTTTTTTCAAATCTGAACTTTCTGTCCAAAATAAATCTAGTTAACTGCTCTACTGTAACAGGCCAGATCTGTCACTGCAAATTTACACTGGGATTGCCATACATTATTAACAAGCTATGAAAAGTCACTGGCTAAATGTCATGGACGCTGAGATATAGCAGCACCTTGGGATTCATATAGCAAACAGTTTAGTTTTAATCATCTTGGATCAGAAGGTGCCTTGACATTTGCAAGGCAACTTTTTCCTTTTTAACTTCCAGTGGAATCATACCTCTATTATCTCAATCATAATTCTTAACTTCAAACGTGATAGAAAGTTTTACTGTCGAAATCGAAGAAGTGAAAAATCGATCAAACATGGACCTTATAATTCATTTAATCGATGCTCATATGCCAGCTTGGAAAGGAAAAAAGGAAGAGCAAGGAAAACCAGATAATGCAACCAGCTTCAGGATTATTAGAGGCATCTCCTGTGAAATACATGACCCTTATCTTAGCACTACTGAGGCATGACCTTCATGAGAAGTATTAGCACTACAAACTTCTGCAGAACCTTTCTAATTTTAATAAAAAAAATGAGTAAAAACACTGATTCATTTTAAATATACGTATCATTACAACACGATTTTGTAAAGCTTTAAATTTTTGATGGGAATTTTTCCAGGGTGATAAATAAAAATTCATTCTTTATCGTACTTTACTCTCTAACAACTAACCTTTTGGATAGTAATTTTCATTTTACTGGAAACCAATGTATCATTTTTGCCCCTTTAAGTGGGGTTATTCACAGACAAAATGTAAAAAAACCAAACATTATTTTATTAAAGTGATTTTTTTTTTCAAGATATACAAGAGTAAGCAAAAATCCTGACACTATCAGCATCAGTATGAAAAATGAAATGTCTCATTTGAAAGTTACAGTGGTGGTCATATTTTTGAATGTTCAGATCTTTTTATTTCTTTCAAACTTAGCTGCTCTAATTTCTGTGCATTCTTTTTTCTTATCCTGCACGTCTACCTGTCTGTATTAGCTCAACACACACACATTAAAAAAAAAAAAGTTGCCTCATAAATGAACACAGATGTTAAGTACTGTCATCAGGTTACTCAATGAATGACCACTACCACCCATTCCTCATTACCCCTAAACCACCCAGAGGAAGGAGAAAGAGGTACAGGAGCTGGAACAAAAGAATGAAGTAAAGTCTGTGAAAAAGAGATTGACGGGATTGTGGAGCAGAGATGGTTTATTTATGTATTTATTTATTTATGACCATCCTATTCTATTTGAAATTGGTAATAAATTATACTTTCCCCAAGTCAAGACTTTTAGCCAGTAGTTTCCCTATGTTTACTAAGATGCCTGAGTTTCTCCATCTTGTTTTCTTCCCCATCCTATTGAGAAGAAGGAGTGAAAGAGTGGCTGGGTGGGCATTTGGTAACTAGTAAAATTTAAGCCACGATAACATTCTATTCTTTTCCAATGATTTCTACATAAGTACTGAAATTCTCAATTTATTTTCCTACCTCAATAATTAATTCTGTTTATGGTCATTAAGACAAGGACCAGGCCTCTTCAGGACCTGCCAAAGCCTTGTTACGAACCTATCTTAGAAAACAATAATATAACATGAATTTCCTTATGAACTACTCTGTACTTTAAGCACATTCTGTAAAAACCAACCAACCAACCAAAAATTTTAAGTCACACTTATAAAATATAATCCTCAGGTAGGAATTATTTTGGTTTGTTTTTTCATTCTATTTCTCACAATACTACAGCTGAAGACTAAAACATTGAACTTGCTCATATGAAAAACTTACTGGCACTAGAATGTATTATAGCATTCTTGTTTCACTTATCAGGTTACTGAAACTTTTGCTGTATTTGTTTCATTAGAATTAGTTTTATAGCTATGGACATGATACTGTGAAGATGGCAGAATATTCAGAGAGGAAGTTTTTATAGTTATCTAATAATGGCCAAGCTCTTCACTGCTTTAGAATTAACTTTTATAGGCAAATTGCTTCAACTGAGAAAAAAATGATTTTTTTTTTCAAATGTTCCATTATTCCAAGCTTTGCATCACACATCTTAAACAACTTTCATAGTGAGAGCCTCCAATGAACACAAAAAAAATGTCATATAATGAGCTTTGCTTGGTAGAAACTGTCCCATGCAGATTTTACTGCTACAGATTTGGGGCTTTTATCGTATTAAGGTCAGATGCAGGAATTCCCTAAGGAACACTGAAAAATGAAGGTACCACATGAAATTGGATTATCTGCTGTGTGGTCATGCATCTGGTCTGAAGATTGTGGATGCTGCTGATGAAGCAGCAGACAACTCAATCCACGTGTATCATGTTAAATAAATAAGTGTATTGTGCTTCGAATGTGAAAATTTGAGAGGAGAAAAAAGAACCTTGACTTCTGTGGGCACATGAATTAGTGATTGCTGGGATCCCGTGTTGGATCAGCATAAATCTTTTTGGTACTGTGGTTTCACTAATGTGTTTTACTGATTGTCTTCTTAAGACAAACGGCTCTGAATTCAAAGTAAAGCTGCCTTGTCACTAATATTACTGATAATTCCTTCTCCTGATGTACTCTGAAGCATGTTTCAAAGGAGAAAACTTGAGAAAGCAGCCACTAAGGAATTTACACAAGTCTCCTGAGAGCTTTTCTCACATAATTTTCTCTAAAACTCTTACCAAAGGTGATGCTGTGATTGGTAATTTTAGAACACTGAAAATGAAGCTTTCCCCAAGTTACAAGTATAGCATGTCATGTTGTTTTTTATTTCCTTTCCTTCCTCTGTATTCTCCTTGAATGTACTGTCTGGAAAAAAGCAAGTTTGTTTACTCTGAAGAAAAAATTTCCCATAGAATGAAGTAAAAATAAATTATGGCTCTCTGTGGTGGTCAGGAAATGTTAGTTCTACTTTAAAGAATATTGAATGTGAATCAAAAAGAAAAAAAAATACTAGCACACTTGAGTGTGTATTTGGTTTTAAAGGATGTCCCATTAATTCATGTAAAGTTCTGTTCCTATCATATCAGAATCAGAGTCACTACTACAGATCTATAATCTGAAATAACAAGAGTAATATTTGTCTTTCTTAGATTATGGGAGAAGTCATTCATTTATTAATATAACTTGGTGTTCTATGAAAATAGTTATTAGAAAAAAATTGAGTTCAAAAGAGCAGTAGCATAGTCCAAGAGTCCCAAATTCAGATAATGTAAATTTTTGGATTCTGATAGTCAGGAACGTCTCCATATTCATCATTAGTTTATGCTGAAAATCTTTGCAAAGGTAAAATGAATTTTAAAAGGGTAATTAATGGTGTCTTTCTCCTGGAGAACTACTTCTTTAGCAGCCCCATATTTTCACTAGCAATCAGAATTTATCATAGGCTTTCAGGGGTCTCTGACTGGTTTAAAGATATCAGATGTTTGCCACTGGGTTCTGACCCCATCTCTACCCCATATAATTACCTATGATTTATAGTAACAGGGGTTAATGTAAGGAAGAATGAACTGATGCATCAACACTTTATAAAGAATTAAGGAAACAGAAGCATCTCATTCTTTATTCCCTTGGAAAAGTGACCCCATCAGTATATTGTGCTGGATGTACTGTAGTGCAAGGCATCCTTCTTCCCAGAGGAGGAATGTTGCCTGCAAAACCCCAAAAGAGATTCAGGTCATTTAAACAAGGCTGGAGCTGGAAACTTTGCAACTTTTCAGCTTTCTTCTTTTCAACTTTCCTTAGCTTTCTTCTTAACTTGTAAAAGGGTTAATAGAACAGAGAACTAATTACCTCTATAGAAAAATAAGAAAAATACCATGGAATCATAGGACAGTGAGGACTGTATTTAGAGCTTTATTCCTGACTATAATAATATAAGTGCAGTGTGGATTAAATAAAACTACTTTTTAACTACTTCAGACACACAGTGTTACTCTGGAAATTGTCTACACTATAATTAATGTATGTCAAATTATGGTCTTTACTCTCAGAGAATGTTTTGGGACAATCAGAACACATACTAAACATTTGCCAATAAAAAGTTCCATTCTTTCTAAGGTCATTCTCATTATAAAAGACGTTAAACTTTCTCAGTCCACTTGGATTTAGCATTTATTTTGCCTATGAGAAAAGTAGATTTTACAGCCAGTAAAAGCTCCCACTGTGCTTAGCATGGACATTCTTATTAAGTGATAAATTATGTACTTGCTAAATCACAGTTGGTGGGGTGTGACAGCATTAAAGGAAAGGTTAATCTGTGGAATATCAGGCTACAGTGAAGACAGTAAAATAACCAGAATTGCTAAGGCTTGATGAAAATACATTAGAGTTAACACACTCCTTTCTTTATTTTATTAACCTACACGATTGGAAACTATACGCATTTCTTCACACACCAGTGTGGGCAGAATTACAAGAGGAGCAGGAATGTGTGCGTGTGTGCGCATGTGTCCTTTTAGAACTGATGAAAAGCCACCATTCAGCTGTTTGCTGAAATAATCCATATTTGCAATCAGATTTCATACAGAGGAAAGCTATCATCTGGTCAATCCTTTCTCAAACAGAATCTCTCTAAGCTTTTTACTAATAGTTCTTATACACAAAGGAATAAGTTAAGACAGGTCCTTAGCTGATGTAAACTCCTATAATATCAGTCTTGACATATCTCTCTGCTATCCGGGCACTCATTCAAAATCTGGGATATAAAAATCAGATTAATATCAAACACCATTTTCCCATTCTTCATTTACTTGTCCTATGTCCTTGGTTTAAATTAGCCCCTGTGTGCGTGACTGTGTGTGAATGACTGTGTTGAGGACCAGGCACATGAATTTGGAAAATTTTAATTAGTAAAGTTTACAAAATAATTTAAGAGCTCACAAAATGCTACAGGAGAACAGGAGAAGAGAAGTGTTGCCCAAAGAGTTAACCCTTCTGATATAAAGTATTCTGCACTACTTTAGTTTAATTTTTTTTAAGTACCCTTAAAGACCTCTGTACTTTCCAACCCTGATAATACAGATAAAACACTCATAATGCAGAATTGTGAGCACCTCATTAGCAGGCTGCCATTTCCTCTAAAGACCAACTTCCCTACTCCCCACAGTTTATTGCTAGAATCCCCAGGGATCATTTCACAGGGTCTGTCTCAGCTGATTCTTAGCGTTAGTCATTTTGGCTATGAATTGTTCAAAAACAAGTGAACTGTAACAGATTCCATTTCAGAATATATTATTTTTACAAATAATATCAACACAGCCTTTTCTGTCTATCACTTTTGTAGTCCTTTAGCTCAGTAAATACGGTACTGCTGAACAAGAAACCACAGAGTTTGTTCTAACACAGCAAGGCTGTAGACTGGGACTTATAAAGACTGATTTGTCTTGACTTGTCTTACACTTGCCCAGAGCTTTTTTTTAGCTTTTTTTAGGTCTTGTAGGCTCTTATCTAATTTGTTTGAGTTTTGCTTTTCTTTGTACAATGGTGTGCTGATATGTCTCTTTTTATAATAATTCAGATATACCTCAGATAGTGATAACAAGTACTAATCCAGTGACACAATTTTTTTTGTGCATAGAATAAATTGTGTGGTATTGTGGAACACAAGTCCTGGATGGGAGTTGATGTACTATGAAAAAACAATTCCTTCCTAACACAGATTGATTTACAAAATCAAATAGTGAACCAATAGTGTCACCTGGAAAAAATGTTACTTGCAAGAATACCAGGTTGGAAGCAACCTCAAGAATCATCTAGTCCAACATTTCTTGGCAAAACATTGTTTAGACAAGATGCTTCAGCACCCTCTCCAGTTGAATCTTCAAAGTATCCAATGTTGTCCAATCCATCTCTTCCCTGTCAAGATTATTTTGATGGCTGATTGTTTTCATTGTGAAAAATTTTCCTTGTGTGTCCAACCAGAATCTCCTCAGGAGCAACTTGTACCCATGACTTCTGATCTTTTCCATGTGATTCCTTGAAAAAGTCACAGTCACTCTGGAAAAAGAGTGCAGGCACCCTTTGGTTATTGAACATGGTAATAAGGTCCTGTAAGCCTCTCACCTAAGCCTTTTCTCAAAACTGCCCATGTTCTGTTCTCTTAGCCTTTCCTCATAAGGAAGGTTTACCAATCCATGATCTTGGCTATTAACTGCTACTGTTTCTTTGGCTGAAGTGAGAAATACTGAAAGTTTTCCCATGGTGGTGGTCAGGGGAGAAGGCTGGTGAACTACCACAGCAAGAACAAACTGTGATATATATAAAAAAAAAATGCCTTTAATACTAGGAAAAACTAATTTAAAATCAAACCTGTTATGTTAGATTCCCCAAAAGCATGATCAGACAATATTGCAATCTGTCCAGATTACTAGCATCCACAACAATTTCTGCAGTGCAGACATTTTAGGAGAGGATATAGATTCATTTAATAGTAGGAGAGAACACTGTCAAGTCACTTTATTTATCAGGGGACACATTTCACTGCCTTCAATGTAGTTAAAACTCTTAAAAACAGCATTTCCACAGAAAAAGTCAGAACATTGTTCTGAAAGAATGGACAAAGCTATAATAGTTCTTGGAGAGCTAAAAACACAATAAAAGAAATTAGTGGGAAAAGAAAAAACTGTGAAGAGCCATCTGAGTGCAAACATTCTACTGGCTGTGCTACTTGTAAAGCATTTATCCTTTATTCCAGATGACTGTTGAAGAATCATTCAGAACAATACTACCTGCTGCTTCTTGGAAAGATTGTGTAGGTGTCAATGGAGATGGAGTATGAGTTGTTTTTTAACTAAGAGCTCCACATAAAAACTAGAACCTTAGCAGATTTTCATCTTAAACTGTGTAATTGCAAGGTCCTGCATAGAAATAAAAAAAAATTTCTAGAATTTGTTACTAGTACATACCTTCCATAGCACATGCACAGAGAGTAAAGCTCTTGGTAAAAGCAGAAAACTAAAATAGATATTAAGGACAAGCAAGAGCATGTGTAGAAACTGGTTCTCTCAACTTCTAGTGCAGATGAAAGAAAAAATGTTACTTTTCCCCCCCTCCATATTTTCATATCTTTCTTTTTTCTTACCACAGGCTATTCCCCCTCACGGCAGGCTTAACTATTACATATGAGAAGGGAAAATTTGCATCTTATATAGCCTAGTATCTTACAAATTCTAATGACTATCTGTGCTAAGTTACTAATCCTGCAGAAAACAGATGATTTCTGATGAAAACAGGTTTGGATTCCTCTGCTCATTCCCACTCCCTCACCCCAAAATGAGTAGAATGATCATCAGCATAAAGGTGGTGTTAGATAGTGTGGTTATAAACTCTATTTGTAAATATTTTTGTGGAAATAATGTATTATCTGTCTTAATCCATCCCTTTTCAGCACCTTTGACATTTATCTTCTCCTGTCTATTTAAAATACTTCTATTACAATGCAACTACTTTCCTATCTTCCTAGACTAAGTTGGACATTCTTTTCAAATTCTTATCTGCCTAAAAAGTGCATCTCCAGCCTTGAGCATCTTCCTCATCTACATCAGGAAAATGCTCTTTAAATGTGTCATGGCCTTTTAATGAAATTTATTTTATGAGTAGCAATCTTGACGTATGTCTGTCCATTATAAAATCTGCTACAGGGGAATGAGAGGGGCAAAGTGGAGACTTGGAAAAGAGGGGCATTCTCCTCTTCCCCACCTTCCTGACCTACCAGGGCAGAGCTAACAAGCAGAATCCCACCAGTCAGGCAGTGGCTTGTGGCAGCTGTTAGCTATGGAAGGCCATGGAAACTTCCAGAAGGGATGGATAGTCACATCCTGGATCCACATACAGCTAACCCAGAGTGAGGGATAACCTGCCTCAGAGCTGCCGGGGTCAGGAAAGGCTGCTGGACAAAAGAGAAAACAAGCAAACAAGTCAACCTGGTCCCCAACCTCAGCTCTGAAAGCAGAAGCACGAGCAGCAGACCCAAAATAAAATAAGTATAAATAACCCTCACAAACAACTTGGGAGGGACACAAGAGATAAAAAAAAAAAAAAAAGAAAAAGAAAAAAGAGAAAGAAAGAAGAGAGAGAAAATGCAAGCAAAAAACTCTCTGGGATAAGTGTTATCTAAATAAAAAAATATCCACAAATGGCCTGAGAATGGGATGTTCACCCTAAAAGCTGCTCTAAAGAGGGGAAAAACCCAACAAAAATCAACCAAAAAAATTCCCTTTCTGCCTTTCTCCTGCTCCTGGAAGCACTACCTGGACAGTTGTTCTGCCCCCACACCAAATTTCAGTCTCCCCAAACATTCTACAGTATATTTTCCAGTTGTGTAAGAGGCCACAGACAGGTATTTTATTGTATTTACTGACTTGACAGAGCTGAGCAATACAGAAAGGCCCAAATTGCTCCAACCTTTTCAATGTTTATGCCTGCCTTATGCTACTGTTCTCTTCCTCTGGACAATTAGGAATGCTGGGACCTTGCACAACTGAACTAAGTGGCTTTCTAAGCCTGTTCTGCTGGTTCTTTAGAAGTCAGTAACTTCTCACTAGATAGGAGTTACAAGTAATATATTTCTCTTTGTGCCTCTTGCTGACAACAAGAAAAACATTAATTTAACTTCTTTGGCTGAATGTGGACTAAAGCCTTAAAAAGAAGATGAGTGACAGACTACTTTGCTGCTGTTGCCCTACAACTCTCAAAGAAAAATGAAATACTGCAGGGATTCTAGAACAGTGACTTTCAGAGGAGAGAATAATTTCAGATACAGTGTGCCAAGCCACAAAAAAATACTAGTTCAGCTTTATGCACATTATGTCTCCTTGACCCAGTTCAATTCTTAAAAGGATACATATATTTACAGGACTTAACAAACACTTTGTTTCCAGCTGATTTCTCTCTGGCAAAGAAACCACTTTTGAAGTGCTACTTTTTTTTCCTATGGGCTCAGAATGGCAACACTGATACATTTATTGTTGTCACTCTTATTATCATTTGTATGAATGTGACATCAAAATAGCCAGTTCACATATGAGTCTGTACACATGATAAGAGATAATGCTAGCAATATAAATAGATGAAACTAGAGGGATGGGAGCACAGACAGAGAGAAGTGTGATACTCAAGGTCATACAAAATACAAGTGAGAAAAAACTGAGGTTTTATCTCCATAAAATTCCTGAAACATTCCATATGGTTCCATTCCAGCCTTTTCAAAAGTAACATAAACAACTTGCCAAATTAGAATGCTCTAAATTTAGGATGTTATTCTACATAATGTAATGAAACTCTAGCTTAATTTTTTCAGTGAATCTCTAGTGACTTGCTAACCCAATCTGACATAAACACTGAATAATTAGAAGTAATAATCAGTAATTGATTAATTCTCATGTTAGTGTATGATGATTTATATTATATTTCATAACAGTGCCTTATAGAACATTCAGCAGCAATGCAAATGATTAACCAACATTAGAAGAAGGGGCATTGTTATACAAATAAACTCCTGATCTTTTTTTAAAATTTTCTTTTTTTTTTTTTTTCACATATATATGTAATAGCACAATAAACGCTGGATTAATTCAGAAGTGACTATGTTTATTGAGATAAGTTATTAAGATACTAATTATTAAGATAATAATTATTAAGATAATAATTTCAGATTTTTATAGCTATTTTTCTCATCCTAATCATCTGGAAAAATTTAAGCCATTCCTTGTGATTTCAGACTGCCTTTCTTAAAACATTCCACAGATGGCATTTTTGACCAGCGCTCTGCAGCAATGAGCTATAAAAGTTGCATAGAGCCTTATGAACCCCAGTTAATATTTAAAGCCTGCTTTCAGTGGCAGCAGGAAATGATCCATCTATGTCAATAGCAGAAAATAGCAGCAACAAAAGTTTCCTTGGGAGGTCTGCCCTTTTGAACACAGGGCAGTTCTCATGTCTTGTAGAGAGCTGTTCTATGGGGAACCTGGGTGCACACAGGGCCTCCTCTTTTGTTCAGGCTCTATTCATCACACCTCAGATTTTCCATACATCTTCATTAAGTGTAATGTGGTTAACCTGTGGGATACTTTGCACTCTCCTATCCTAAAGAAGAAACATCTCTAGCTGCCCTGACTTCTGATTTCATTTTTATACCTGCTAGTCAAGAATTGTGTTGAAAATAACTTAGGTGTCATACAAGTTTAATTACAGAATATACACATTAAGTTTTGTTGATTAAAGAAAAAGCAGAAATTGGGCATTTGGCTTGGCAAATATCTCTGCAATCATTCTTTTACAACTTTGGCTCTTCTAAGTCCAATGTCTCAGTTGAGAAAGACCCAAAATTATTTTTTCTAAATACAGGTTATCATTCTATATTGCTATATCCAAAAAACAGTAAACAAAAATTAAAGTATATATAATATGGGGATTAAAATGCCTTTCTTTCTATAGTAGAATTCTACTGTCATTGATAAATGTTGATCTGTTAAAGATAGAAACTGAAAACAAATTTTTAAAAAGTGGAAATTTCTTCTTTTTCAGTGTTCCTTTTTTCATTGAGCAAATAAAAAATCTTTTTCATAAGTGTGCACGCACTCAGGCTTTTAAGGTGGAAAAGTCCCTGCAGGTAAATAGGCTCCTTCAGGTAAACATTCTAAAGCAGGAAAGTGATGAAATATTTCCAGAGCAATCAGTTCCTTTTTTTTAAAGCATAAACAGAAACTATTTATTTGTATACATTATTAATTCTCTTTTATTTTAAATACATTTATGCACTTACATCCGTATAAACACCTGTGTGCATATTTAGACTCCTTCTATACAAGAAAACTGATTTGCCATTACAAATGCTAGCATTTGCAGATCTTTGTTAGAATTTTAGCATTATGTGTCACAAGAGGTGCATTTGAAAGACTTTCTTTTCTGTTCTGAGTGTTGACTTCTGAATGAATTACGAGTTAACATTCTATGCAGATTCTCTAGAAAGGATTTAAAAAGCACCTCAAAAATTTTAATACTTGAATGTGTCCAGACATTAAATCTTTGAAATTCATGAAACCTCCTTCTAGGACAGACACTTGATTTATATATTCTAATGTCTGCAACTTGAAAAGCGTATGTGCATGCTTAAGCACATGTATTGCTGCTGTGACCAGATGCTTTGATCTAAGTTGAATGCTGGTTTTTAATTTGCTTCTGAAGTTGCAGAAAAGCAGGCAGCAGTTGTCTGAAAAGGCCATGCAAAATGCAGCTGAGATGTAAATCAGAAGAGGTATCAGTCTCAAGCACCTTTGCATACACAAAGAGGAGACACTGCTGTGGTTTTATGACAAAAAAAGAAGAAAAATCCCATAGACAGTTAAATCTTGCAGTCGTCAATTATAAAGTTGCAGATGTTTCAAAATCTGATTAGGGCTGTCCTTTTGGTTTCAGGCCATTGATTTCAAGTGTGCTTAGAGATTTGTTAGAAAGCACAGTGTGCAAATCTATATAAATAAAAGGGCTGGCAAATTTCTCAGGGTATTAACTATAATCTCATAATTCAACATTTTTTTCTGGGAAAACAAAATGCTTGCTGTGGCTCTCAAGTTTTATATGTGGCAGTGCTTAGCAAAAAATAAATATTCTGTAGTCTTTTGTGGATGGAAGATTGAAGCATATGTATTTTGCATTTATTGGAAATTATTATTTCAGTGTCATAATATGCAAGAGTCCTGATTGTATGGCCATGTAAAAAATAGTAATGACAGTGGCACTATAACGTAAATAGATAAATAAGGCTACAAATAAGAAAAAGAAAGTATGGTTTAATTTATTAATTCACCAACACTTTTTTATTTTTCCTTCCTCATTATCACAATAAATTTACATAATAAATAACACCTGCAAGATAGTAAGTGTTACAAGTAGTTCTTTGTCAGGGGAGCTGTTTCCAGGTTTCTTTCATTTAAAGGAAAGAATGAGTGAGGAAAAAACTATTATTTGGACCTGAAGAAATAGTGAACATGTGTATAAGAAAAGACAAAAAAACAGAACTGTAATCCAAGTATGAAATATGGATGTCCAAGGAAAAAATTAATTTTAGCACCCCTAATTAATACTTTAACCTCTAAAAGGCTTTAAAGAAATTATTGCCATACTAGTAGTTGAGTATATCTAGTACTATTTTGCAATAGATTAAAACATTAATTTCAATATGGATCACAATCCGTAATTACGTTAACATTGGACTGTTTTCTTTTCTACCCAACCTTTGCTGCAGCTCTGCAGACTAATATAGTCTAAACTTGGAGGGATTTCAGCCCTTAGCTGTTTAGATTTGTGGAAAAAAACCCAAAACAACCCAAAGTAGATCATGAAACTGTCTCCAAAAATTTATTTATTAAGCCTACCAACTTCTGTTTAAAAAAATTGGTATATAAAGCCTCATTTTTAAAAATATCATGTGTTAGTTCTACTCTTCTGAATTCAGAAGCCAGAGGGTCACTGTTTAAAGAACCTGTTTAAGCCTCATAGTTACAGACATCTGTTAGAATTTTTATTCTTCTCTCAGCTGGTTTTCTTTATCACTTGTAGCATAATGTACACTTAAAAATTTTTCTTCCATCTCAAAAAAGAAAAAATACCATATATTATGTTTTAAAAATTACATAAATCATTATGCATTTTGTTTTAACTTGATTACTCATAGACTCTGTTCTGATCAGCTAATAATGTATTCTGATCTGCTCAGATGTTTTATTCTGCTAGTAATGAAGAATCCCAAAGGAAGACAATCATCATTCAAGACTATATCCTCTCCTGAGCAAGGGTTAAGCCTAATTTAGTCATTTTGCAGTGCTAATAGAAGCAACAGGCAAACAGATGAACGTTTAAATATTCAATGAGGCCATATAGTTCTATCTTCAATATTAAACTGCCAACTAACTTGGGTATAGAAAATACTTCAATTTATTTCCTCTAACCTCGTGGATACTTTTGTGGGTGTTCAGGGAAGGAGCATTTAGATCGCTCATGGCTGTGACTACCAATAGAGGTGGTGATGGTGATAGACTGCTGATGAGCTATTGAAATACACTAAAACTTAGTTTTGCTTCTATTTTAATTGATTGTTCAATTTTCCTATACAGCAAGTACCTCACATCAATATTTAGAGGGAATCACTCTGATGGCAAAAAATGTTACTATGAAAATCATATGTGACTATAAATATAAATATAGGGGTATATTCCTCTCTATACGCACACACACACACACACATATATGTGCATGCATACATATACTGTGTATGTATCTACACACAGAAACTCAAAAAGCTTAGTATAACAGAGAAATGTTCCATATACTTGGAAGAAACACATAAAAATTTAGAATAATCTATTAATAAAATATTTTTTTTCATTTTCTGAAAAAAAATTGGTAAGTAGTATTTTCCAAGTATTTTATGTTATTTTTGAATTTAAAATAAAGATGTAAAGTAATTGCATTCATTGTATGAAATACTGAATCACTCTCCACAACTGCTTGTGAGTGTTAGTCTCTTCTCCAGGAAGAATCAGTGGGACAAGATAAAAAGGCATCAAGTTGTACAGGTGAGGTTTAGACTGAATATTAGGAGAAAACTTCTTAACTAAAGGGTTGGTCAAGCATTAGAACAGGCTGCCCAGTGAAGTGGTTGAGTCGCTGTCCCTGGACATATTGAAAGACAAGTAGATGTGGTACTTAGGGAGGCGGGTTAATGGGGGACTTGGCACTATTGGGTTTGTGGTTGGACTCAATGACCAGGAAATGATGGCTTATTGGCTTATGTGGGGAGAAACTTGTGAAGATTTATCCAGGATGACTTCACCAGTGAGGCCATTGTCCCAAGCACTGAAATTAAAAAGCAGTGAGTAGTGAAAACAATGGTTCCTTGGGGGAACATGTTTGCAAACACACAATGCTGCAGTGATGGTTGAAGGTGAAATAGAGAGCTGCAGGCAAAGGCCAGACTGCCAGCCAGGACTGGGACCAACCAAGAGTGATTGTCCTGCTACCCGAGGTCCATGGTGCTGGTCACAGCCACACCAGAGGATCTGGGGCCTTGGTCAGTATAGATCTGTGTGAGTGTATGTGAGCTGTAGAACAGGAATTGCTGTAAAATTGCTATACTCATCCCACAAAGTAAATTAATCCTATATTTTATGTTTCTGAGGACTGTGGTTCTGTTCTTGCAGCCACACCAGCCTTAACTCCCGTTACAATCTGTTTGGGTCAACACTACACCAACAATCAATACTAATCAAGAATGCAGTCTGCCTCTCTGACACAGCTTTAAATCAGCGCTAAACATGGGTGCCTAGTAACAGAAGGTATATGGACACTGGTAATTAACTATTTTTTAAAAGCACAGCCTTATTATTAAACTGAGGAAGAAGCTACAAGTTTTTTATAAGGTCCAGTATAGGTCAGAGTATTGATTATAACATACAGAGTCTATAACTCTTAAAGCTGTTAACTTTTTTCCCAAAACAGATGCTATAAAATTGTTATTTCTAAGATGTCTCCACTGCCTTCTCAAATTGAAGTACGTTTAATCCAGTAGGTAGTGTATAATTGGTATTAATATATAAAGCCAGCATCTTAATTTAGCAAACAAACAAATATGCTTGACTACCTAAGGCTCAAACTGCTGGCAGGACATGAGATCTGATAGAAGAAGAATTGAAGATCGAGTCATCTGATTCTGAGAATCTCAAATTCTTACTGTATAGGTTTCATGATTTTCTTCATTTATTTAAACTTTAAATTAGTCATGATCTAGTCCTGTAGGCAAACCCATTGCATTCAGAGATGTTTTGGAACATATCTTCTGGTTTAGTTTCATCAAAATGAAGCCTATTTGTGTACTTTGAGGCCACTTATTTTATTTTTTTTAATCCAAGCATAGTAAATCAGTCAATGAAAAGATATTTCAAAAGTTCACTCTACATAGAGCAAAACATAATGTATGCCCTTCCTTATATCCCGTAATATTTGATAAACACCTAACCAGCACAATTAGTGAACCAGCTCACAGACAAACTGGTGAGTATCCTTGGGGATATGGGTCAATGACTCACAGCCTTAGAGGTTGAAGACACAGACTTCTGCCAGATCTGCTAGAGATCTGCTAGGCTGTTGTGAAAGTTTTGGGTTCTCTAGGGCATTTGCAATGGTATTTCTATGAATGCTTAGGCAACAGAGCCTGAAACAGACACCTGAGCTCCAGGTCTCCAGGGAGGATTGATTTGTCTTTCTGGCTGCACTGGTTTTCATTGACTACCATAGCAGCATAGACAGCTGGCTGGCTCTGTGTTTACACCTAAACACAGGGACATGCGTAAATTTTAATGTGTGTGCTTTATTCTGGAGGTAATCACCATCTTCATTGCACAAAAAAAGACACATCACCTGTGTCATGCCACTTTCAGTACCAAACCCAACATTTTTAATATAGCAAGTAAAGTTTTTTCAAACTAAAATGGCTGGTCTTTGCAAGAGGTAGAATGTTATTGATATTGTTATTGCTAGGGTGATATACCAGATGTCACAGAGTTGGAATGAAAGGGACCTTAAAGATCATCTTGTCCCAATATCCTCCCTGTAGGCAGGAATACAACCCAGAAGATCAGGTGTAACTCATGGCACCATCTAATTTGGCCTTGAACTCTTCCAGAAATGAGATATCCACACATCTACAGCTTCTCTGGGCAACCTGTTCCAGTGCCTTATTGTGCTCAGAGTGAATAATTTCTTTCTAATATCTAATCTAAACCTACACTCTTTCAGTTTAGAAAGAGTCACTACATGCTTGTCCTGTCACTACATGTCCTTGTTAAAAGTCCCTCTCCAGCTTTATTGTAGCTACTGGAAGAGTTCCTGTTATTCCTGCCTAGTCTATCAAAGCACAAAAAGGCTTACTCTCCAGAGAAATCTGCCTGACTAAGAAACACCATATGAATTACAAAAGGTTTTACAAAGCAAAGTTTGTGGTGGTCACACTCTTAAGTTAATGCAGGAGTGTTACCAAAGCACAGGGCTTCAAATAAGCCATAGGGGAGGGGGAGAGAGGAGGGGTAGGGAAGGCTGTGCTCAGCACCTTAGGAGAAACACTTCAAGTGGATAGATGACATAATCGGTTCATAGTGCCCGTGTTTAATCTCTGGGGGTCTGGGTTCAAACAGAGAACATCAGTAATGGAATGAGATGTGACCCTGAACTCATCTGTAATTGAAATTAACTCACATTTGAAAGCATTATAGAAGCTCTTATACTTATTATACCTTGGAAAAAGTAGGACTTTACTTAAAAAAGCAGCAGCTGTTAAATAATTTGGAAATAGAAAGTTATGGAATACTACTAAGTGACACAAGAAGTCTCGTAATCTTAATCACTGAAAACCTTGATATAGATCAGGTGTGGAAAAATGTGTATATGATATAAAAAAACTTATTCTGGATGCTCATTTCTAATGGTCTTATATAGGAACTTATGGCAAGAATAGTAAAAATAACACAATTTAAACAGAAGTAAAAAAAGCCTTGCATTGGGAGAACATAGACAAACTGCCCATTTTATCTCAGCATTGATTCTTTTATCAGGTTCTTTTAAAAGGTAACAGAGATGGAAGTTGATTGAAATAGATTTCAGTGATTGAAATAGATTTTAAGAAGCATTAAGTAGTTTTCCAACTTATTTTTGCAGTGATTATTAATATTTCCCATGCTCAGAAACTTTTATTTGTCTCCAATCTCAATTCATGTACTTTAATAAAACCAAAGAAGTGATCTGTTATTATCTTCATGGAAAAGAATTCTATTTCTATTTTTCAGATAATTCACAAAACAAAAGTGACATCTTCTATAAAGCACTGTCATATACCTAAGATATTCTGAAATTAGCATTAAAGTGGGGTGAAAATAAAAGGCTTCTCTGTTGACTAGTGATCCCACTCCACCTATAGAAAAATAATTCAAAACAAAATATTTTTTCCTTCTGCCCTTCAAAATTATAGAAGCCTAGTAAGATTCATATGCATATACCAGAATTATGTCTAGTTAGTTATCTCTTAATGAAGACTATACTGCTTTCCTATTCATGTCTACAAAAAAAAATTAGACTTGTTTTCTGAGTTTCTTTTCATTCTTCATGTAAATTTTCGATGACCTTTTGTTGTTAGTGTTTCCATTAAACTTTTCCATACTTTTATTAAAAACAATGTGTTCTTTTTAAAACTCAAGTAATGTGTTAAGGAGTTTTATTTTCTTGATTAAATGATCAAGAAAAATGATCATGTTTGCCTCAATATATACAAATGTAGGAAGAGGCAAAGTACTATTAATAAAGAAACCTCAACTATTCACATTAATCTTCAGTACAACTGTTCAATCCTGGATGTTAGTGGAATTATTCCAAGGTTACGCTACCTCAAAATTGGCAGAATATCCTCATAATATTGTAAGGCTGATTAGCGTGGTAGTGACAGAGATTTAAAGATACTGATAGTAAGTGCTATGTGGTTTGTTATTTTATGATCACACAATATGTGATTAATTTTAATGCCTGATTTTCTTTGGTCCTGGTGTGTTCATTGGTTTCCTTGAAACAAGTATCAATGAATTTGCGTGTACTGATAAACCTTCAGTACCAATCATGATCCTTAAATCTTATCTTCTTACCAGATGTAAGATATATCTTCATTATGTATTAACTTCTGATAATACTTAAACTCACTTCATAGCTTGATAGACATATTTGACTACTTACTCAGCTATTTAAAAAGTTGTTCATCCACTCATATCAGTGGAAGGGTTTAAAAAAAAAAACTGAAAAAAGAAAGAAAAATATTTGGGTCAGAATTAGCACCATAGGAAAGACATCTATCTTCCTCCCTCATTTCTTCATGGAAGGAACAAACTATAGATAATTTGTTGTGTAGCTGTGATTATTCATCTTGATCACAGTAATTTAAAAATCATTGTAATATGCTGATGTGTCCTAAATCTAGCAGGCTTTAGATCTATGTAATCTAGTTGTGACTCAGGAGCCAAAGGGCTATGTCCACTTAAATTTAGCCACCTACAAAATGCCAAGTATTTTCTCCTGTATAAGATACTTGTATCGTTAATATCTAATGCAAGGCCATTTTAGTATGATAAGAGGCCCATTGTTTCCAAAGCATCCATCCACAGCTGAAAGAATTTTGATACATTGGCATCTTTTAGAGATTTCTGAACAGTGTAAAATTTTTTTCTGATCTTTGCATTTTGCCTGTTTGATCTTTGAACAAATGTCATGTAGTTTCCTCCTAAAGCATCTTCTGAATGCAGTAAGAGAAGATTTGGTATAACTCTGTCTAAAGCATAGAAGACAGACAAAGAAAATCCTAGGCTGGAAACATGCTCTGGAGATCATCTGGTCCAGCCTTCCAATTAAAACCTTAAAAGGTTGTATAAAAATTGATCCAACTTGCTTAGGACACCAAAGTCATATTTGGCAGAGCTGCATTTCAGCAACTGTGTCCCTCACCTGCACTGACGCAGAAAGTTGGTCCCACAAGAAAGACCTTGCATTCGCTTTTATTGTCACCCATGATGTTCCAAAAGCTCATTCCTCCCAGTTGTAGAGGTCTAGCAGCAAATTATATCCCTCAGCTTATCTGCTCTCCCCACTTTGGTTGTTGTCATAGTAAAATGTATTGAGTGTGCATTCTCTCTCATTTCCCTTTCAATCTGTGTTAAATTATATCAGTCCCAGTGTCAAACTATAAGGAACTTGATTTACAACAATAGCCAGTGACAAGTGAAACTACTGTGGATTATTTCCTGAGATGATATAAAGACAGTTTTCCAGACCTCTTTTAATCTACTCATCCTTTTCATGTCCCCTTAGTTTGGCTACAGAGATGCTGCGGAAAACTCTTTTGAATACAGTTTCCTCACTGGGGTGGAACTGGTGAGAGATGAAAATCAGCTTGGTTAAAATGTTTTGCCTGGGGAAAAGGCAACCCAGTTCCCCTGATTTCTTTTCTTTCTGAAGTATCTTTTATGAAAACTTAGTGTACTTGGTCAGCTGGTGGGATCAGATGAATGAATGCCTTTACTTTTTAAATTTTCTCTCAAACCTTCACTTATTAAACTGTGTTTATTTTGACTTTTTGGATAATTTTTTTTTGACTGATTGGATAAAATTTCCTCAGGCTGTACTGTACTAACTTACTGGAATGTCAAGTGGAGCAAGTTGCAATTAACTGCAATAGTACGTGCATATGTATGTGTGCTGCTTAATGTAAACATGGCCCTGACTAAACCTCCCTGTTCGGTTCTCAGTTCCACCTCAGTCCTTTGCTTTCACACAGTTTGGGATATCTGCAATATTTCCCCCAAGTCCTTATTACTGTTTTGCAAACAGATGTTGGCATGAGCCACAAATGAAATCAATCTGCATTCTTATCATGCTACACCATTCCATCAGTTTCAGGTATTGTTCTCCTGTCACTTGTTGATCCACTGTTTGTACCAAAGCTCACAGTGTTCAGTTCTCCTTCACCTTGCCCATCACTCATTGTAATCAATTATCCAGCTCCTAATCAAGGCAAGGTCATGATGTCCCCTGACAGTTACTTGTTTTGCTTGAATTCTTTTTACCTCAATATAAGTTCTAAATAATTTGTTTCTTTGATAACATTTCCCCCCTAATATTACATTAAACTGGATTATTATTTCTCTGAATTCTGCTTCTTTAATTCATTTTTTTTTTCTTGTTCCCAAGAGGAAGATAACACTTCCATGGAAGAATGAATAGTCTCACAGACAAACAGGAAACTTCTATGGTCTGATTTTTAATTACTCATCCTGCTATAACTGTGTTTCAGTGTCAGATTTTTTAATTAATGCTGTAATCCTCTTTCTTAATGCCCTTTGTAATTTAAAGACCAAAATGTGAGAAAAGAACTGGGTTTGGAAGTGGCTGAATAGAACATTGAAGAATGTTTGATTTCTAAATAGAAATTAGAATTAGATAGATTTCAAACAACATACCTTGTCTAGGATTTTGCAACCAGCTTGATGCTTCATTGTCAGGATTGTCATACTGGCTACATGATGCTTAGCAAAAAACAATACCATGTTCCATTTAGTTGTCTTGCATATTCAACCAGGCATTATTTTCCTGAAACTGAATGGGCTATTGAAGAAATATGCCTAAACATTTAAATAATTTCCCAGAAGACTGACCCTTAAGTATAGATATGTATATTCCAAGGAAAATCAATATGGATTTCAGGTTATTAAATTAAAAAACCTACCAACCAACCTCTGGGAAAACAGTACACGTATTTTCTGTGATAATCAAGGAACAGCTCTCCGAGTGTGTCTGAGTGCACAAGATTGTGAAAACAGCAGTGACCTAAAATTGCTGAATCATAACTTACATTTAATATCTGGGCAAAATAATAGAAGCCTTAGTTTCTTTTGTAATGTGTCAGGGATGTCAAGGGAGAACAAGTAGGAAAAGACAACTTGTCAGTGTGGCCCTTATGCTCAACTGCTTTCCAGACGTCCTTACAGTGTACTATTGTTTGTCTTTCAGTGCGTGATGTGAGAAACTGTCTGACTGCAAACTGATGTGTGAATCTTGTGTTTGAACCACCAAATAATGCTCTAAAGACTGTTCTAAGGCTGCCTGGATCTATTTTTTGACACTCTACTTTTGTAAAGCAAGTCTATACACAAAGAATCATCCTGTGGGGTTTTCCTCATACAAGTAGGTCACTGACTAGAGTAACAGGACTTCTAATGTGCCACCTCTCTGATTTTGGGAAAAACTATACAGTTTTAAATCTGTACTGATGACTAACCTACTCTCCCAGAATTAACATCAAAATCTTGGACTCACTACAGGCCAATACAGATTTTTTTTCATATCCTTTAAGTGGAATTTTCTCAACTTCCCTCTGAAGTCACAACTGCTATTTTTTTTTGCATACTTTTAAGCTACTTTTTTGGTTTGTGAATTTCTGTCCACAGCCTCTGTATTTCTATTTTCCTTTTTATTTTTTTAAGGCTTCATGCTTTTAGAATATTTTCTATAAAGGGCATATGCCAAATGGGGGGGGTTACATAGCCTTCTTAGTAACTATCAAGGGGGCAATCCAGTGTTACCAAATCAGCTGCTCTGAACCACCTCCAGGAAGCATGTACTTCATGTTGTTATCAACAGTACTGTGCAGTGTGAACAGCTCACCATCTCACTCTTCTTAAACAGACATCACTTTCATATCCCAGAAAACTTCTACATAGTAACATTTGGTTTTTTTGCATCATCATAAAAAAAAAGCTTTCATAAATAAGTTACAACAGGTTGTTTCATCTTCATAAGTTCCACAAGAAAGTGTATGAGAAATATCAGTGGAAATATTGAAAAATTTTTTTCACATAACAGTTTGACTTCACAAAAGACAATAATTTAAAATTAAATTTATTTATTTTTCTCTATCTGACTATAAATTGCACCTGCCTGTGCAATGTAAATGTCATTCTTTGTACCTGCCTCAACCACTTCAGAAGGATACATGAAGTACAGCTAGGATAGACAGAATTAGCAAGACCTAGAACTATTTCTTATCAACTTAATAATGTAATACACATTTTGTCCATTAGTTTCAATTATATTTGTCTTAAATAGATTTTTAAAAACTAGTTTGGTTTTCTTCCTTGGCAGCCTATACTAGTAATAGAATATAGCAGTAATAAAACACTGTAGAAAATTCTGATAGGAAGAGACATATAACAGACCTCATTTGCTAGGTAGCCTGAATCCATGACTGAGCCTTTTGCACAGAAAGATAAATAAAAGTAAAACAATAAAGGAGTTAATATTGTGGGGAAATAAATCTGTATTGCTCCACAAAATATGTTTTCTATCAGAATATATTGTGTCCTGTCAGATAGACTTTTATCAGCCTATACCTCACTAAAGAGTCACAAGTAAGTGTTTTTACATTTATTCACATGCTTTTTCTTTCCCGGAGTCCAGATTCTACAGGAAAATAATAAAAAGTAAATATGTAATGTGCCATTCTCTTCATACAGTTGCATTTTTTTAAATATATACTACACAAAAAAGTTACTTTGTCTTTTCTGAGGTATTTAGGGTGTCAGCCACATAATTCATACATTTATGATAACTACTCTCTTTTTTTTTCTTTTTAAAACTTCATTCCATCTCCAAATTCATCTATTCTCCAAATTTTTTCTTCCTTTCTAAATACAATATTTGAACAAGTTTCCATTGGTAGGAATGATGAATCAAGGACCTTCAAAAAACCTTGATGGTGGGCCAGTTGAGCACAAAGACAACTCTCAGCTAGCTCAGAATTTTAGAGACTGAGTAGAAATTGAGATTTTTATCTATGTATTTTTGTAAAATGCTTGCCAGAGCTTAGACTTTTGTTCATGAGATCAGTCAGACGTTAACCAAATTTTGCAGAAACCACTGCAGGTAATGGAAATACAGTTGAGGGTATATGTATCAATCCATATGTTCTTGGGGTTTGACCAGGTAGACACCTCAGTATGAGGGTTGTGAAAGGTCACTCTCTTGGATGTTCTCCAGGATGCACTGGCATCCATTGTTAGTTGGCTGAGAAGTTAAATTTCACAGTCCATTAGTGTGCTACATCTGGAGGTCTTTATGTACATTCTACATAGCTGTATTCTTTGCAGTCTACAGATGGGGCTAAAAGAAAACAAAAGATGGAAGATCCTTGTTTTTCAGAATGAAAAAAATCAAGAAGGACTAAGAACTCACTGCTGTCTTTATGTGGGACATAGGTACTGGTAAATATTTTAGCATCATAGAGACCATGAAGAAATAGTGATTTTTAATTAAAAAACCCAAAAACAAAACAAAAAGCTGTAAACACCCTCAGAATAGACAGCAACTTAAAATGGTGTCAAGAACTTGAATAACACAGAAAATTGAAAGAACTCTGCATTTGATTCACTGTACTGCAGTCAGGTCACTGTGAAGTCGCACGGTCTATTTGATTTCCCATGGAAAACAAAAAAAACCTCCTCCAGTGGGAGATTGTTCCCACTGGCTTGAGTGTGTATAGGAACTATTTCAGACTAGTTTTTTCTATCAACTAGTAGCAAGTGCCCCTGAGCCCAAAGATTGAAAAGCAGGTCCAGTGTAAAGAATCAAATCCTTTCTAACTTATAGAACACATAGATGAAAAATCACTTTCTAAAGACAGTTATTTACGTCAACCTTTTAATAAAATTTTTGTTTTAGTGAAAATAACCCCACCCTAGTTTTATTAATGCATGGAATTTTTTCCAAAATCTACCCTAATTTTCTTTTTTAAAACATAATTGTGAAAATATAAGCCAGCAAAAAATATTAATGTTATCCCAGGTTGCATTAAGAGAAACTTTGCCAGCATGTCAAGGGAGATGATCCTTACCCTCTTCTCAGCACTTGTGAGGCCACACCTGAAGTTCTGGGTGCTGTTCTGGGCTCTGCAGTATAAGAGAGAAATGGATCTACTGGAGAGAATGCAGCAAAGGGCCACAAAGATGATAAAGGGGCCAGAGCATCTCTCCTATGAGAAAATTCTGAGACGTGAGGCTGTACAGCCTGGAGAAGGCTCAGAAGGGAATCTCATCAATACACAATACCTGAAGGGAAGGGCATGTAGAGGACAGACCCAGTCTTTTTTCAGCAGTGCCCAGTGACAGTACCAGAGGCAATGGGCACAAGCTGTACATATGTGGTTCTGTGTGAACATTGGAAAACACTTTTTCACTGTGGGAATAACTGAGCACTGGCACAGTTTGCCCAGAGAAATTCTGGAGTCTCCATCCAGGAAGATATTCCTAACACATGTGGACATGGCTCTGGCAACCCGTTCTACATGACACTGCCAGGAAGAGGGCCATTGGACAAGACGACCTCCAGAAATCCCTTCCAAACTAAGCCATTCTGTGATGCTGTGAAACCACTATAGAGAAAAGGCTATGATCTGTATAGTAAAAATTTCAATCCCAGTCTACAAGAAATAATACAACTATTTTAGTTACTACAATTTTTTTAAAAAAACCAAAAAATTCCCACAAATATACCCAAAATGAAAAACCCCAACAAACCAAACAATTCAGTGGCATTATGTCAATCAAGTTATGGATAAAATACAACTACTACCATTTCAAATTTAACCAGGGAGGTCAGTGCACTGTAAGAAGATGAATTTTATGCTTTGAAGGCTCTATGTTTTGAGAGGCTATAATTCAGAATCTTAATCAGCATGAATCCATGCAATCCCCATTTTAAGGCATTTTTTCTCAGATAATGTACAAGAAAAAGAGATTCAAACCAATAGAGCACTGATGTCATTCATGTTTGTCATGCAGATATGATAGACTGAATACCAGTTTAAAATCTGAAGCTGAAACTGATTCAACCAGGATTAACACTGCAGTGTATACAGCTTCACTTGAAACTTGTGCCAAAACAATTGTTGAAAATAGTTTCCTTAATGAAAACAGATACATTCAACAGTGGATTAGAAGCAGGTAAATAAAGACTAAAAACCAGAAGGTACTTCAATTGGTTCAGTGAGCTTCCCTATAAACTAATCATAAAAAGTACAAATATTATAGGATTATCATTCAAATGTTTAGTCTTATCTTTACCAAGAAACATGCAGTCATGCTACTGAGGGAAACAACCCAATGATTATGGGTTTTTTCAATAATTTAATGCATGAAAAAGAATTCATACAAGATGCTTACTTTATATGCACACTAGAAATTGTCAAAAAATGTTGTAAAGCTTCTTGAAAGAGCCATTCAAGAAACTCAGGATTTTGTAAAAGACAACATGTACTTAATGTACCTTCCAGGTACAGCATTGACAGCATATTAAAGACATGATCAGAAACAAAAATGATCATGGGATAGACTATCAGAAGTCTCATTCTTATGCTGTCATTTATGAAGCCAAAAGATTTATACCAAAAAATGTCTATCTCTTTGTGGGTATGCCCTCAGTGCCTTATAGAATATTTTCTTTCTTTGGTTTTGTCTTCCTATTTGTTTCCTTTTGTTTCAGTTGCAGTAAGAAGGAAAATAGAGAGCATCTGTAGCAACATGCTAAAAACTTTGCATTGATATCCATACAGACTGGTAGCTGTCTGATTGTTATTTTTCATAAGGCTTAATTCCAGATCTGCTCCCCAAGTAACAATCTGAGAGAATGACATTTACAACTGCCACTAGATTTAAGTCTGACCGTAATCTCATCAGACAATAATTTAGAACAATATCTGAATAAATATCTAGTTGAAAATAGCTATTACATACCTAGGGAAAGACTCAACCACTGAGATACTATGAAAAGACATGAAAACATTTAAAAATAATTAAGATTCAAAAATGAGGCCTCTTCAAAAGATGTAGCAGTTATTAGCTGTCCATTTCATACAAGTAAAATAGTAACCTTAAAAATATAATAAATCTGAGTTCTGTCTGTTGGAAGGAAAAGAAAAGGTAAGAACCATAGCAACTGAAAGGACAGGCTAGCAGTAAACCATTGATTTATTTCTGTATGTAAAATAACCCTGATAGTAAAGATTATCTTACTATAAACATCTTATACTACACATAAATAAATTTATCTGTGAAGATTAGACTGTCAAATAGGAAACTTTTTATAGTCACATTTACAATGTAAGGCTTGTTGACTATGCCCTGCTAAGTGAATGGAAAAGTAAGCTCTGACTTGTACAGAAGCAGGATTAAGCTGTAGTACTTGAGGCAATATGCAGCATTTCTGTGGGGATAATTCAAGACGCAGATTACTATAGCAGGGGGAAAACAAATTCTTCACTGAGCTTTGCTGTAGGCTGTGTGGTTCATTTAAATGTACCACAACTACAGCTTTTATAATATGTGTTCCCAAGTAAAGTAGAGTATCGGTTCAGAGTGAAGCTAAAATGTTTGTCATGTGAATTGTAAACAACAAGCAACAAGAAGAAAAATATAATGGAAGCAAAATCACACATCTCCGCACTTCAGTCTTGCTAAAAAAATTTAGTTTAAGCAGAAAAATCACTCACTTTAAACAATGGAGACTATCTAATAGTAACAGCACATATTAATACTGTCAGTGTGACAGATGGTCCTGCGGTACATAATAAAGTAAAAGACATTCTGACGAGAAAGAAGATGTATCTGATAATTTGCAAATCAGAATCCTGGCAGCACAGCAAGGGGAAGATAACTGAGTGCATTTTATGTTGGTGCATCTTTAATGCTTCACATTTCAAGACAATAAAGGAATGGAGGTGAATGCAAGTACTTGAAGAACTGAAAGGGGAAACAAAAACCAAAAGTTTATCTGCTGTGAATGATATACACTATGGCAGATTTTGGATTGAAAAAATAATTCTACATTTCTAAATAGCTCCATATTATCTGTATGTGGGTATAGGTACATATTGAAAATTTTCTAATGAGTAATTTTATTCTAAAAAAAACACTTTAAAGTTGATACATTTAAAAGGTCAAAGGTTCCAAGATAGGAACAAATAAATTTAAAGCATACTTAATTACAGGAATTTCTGTATCTAACACTGTTATTTTAACTTACAACATATACAGAGATGCTCAAGATTTTTTAATCAGTGTTTTTTCCAAAGGAAATCTCTTCCCCCAAAATATCAAATCAACTTAAATTATAAATTGTATTTTCAGATATCAAGAGAAATTTAGAGTTAGTATATATTTTTACTGCATAGTATATAGCCAGTATATATCTTCCTTCTCCAATGAAAAATTTCAAAATATACATTAGCCAGTGAGTTTAAAAAAAAATGCTGTGTACAAAATTTTTTCTCTGTATTTTTTCTCTGGCGTATTTCCCATAGTTATCAATTTGTACTAATGTTTAGTAAGTTTAATGGAGTTCTTACAGAATTAAGAATTAATTACAGAATTCTTTGCAGGTTGATCATCAAGACTCAAGAGAAACAGGCAATAATGACTAATGTTCTATTAATATTTTTGAGAACATCTATATTGTTTAGTCAGTAGACCTATACAGGTATCTTGTTATGAACATCTGCTATGGATATGGATGATGAAAAAATGGTCAGATCAATGAATCTGACTTTTATTAAAAAAAAAGGACAAATGGGATGAGAAAAGTTCAATGAAGTTTCTAAAATATTTTTTTTTCTAATTGTGAGTACATTAAATGTATTAAAAATAATAAATCACTGCTGGCAGTTGTAGAACAATACAGAGGTAAAAAATGCATAACCTCAGAAGAAGACAGAAACAGCTGCTACTGAGTTTCTGAATGCTGTGTACTGCTCTCAGAAAGATTTATGTTGACATCTGAGACTGCGAATTTCCATTAGAGTCAGACATAGGGACACAACTCTCATTTACTCTCCATAAAAATGTATGAGTCCTGCTAAAGGCATTTCATGTATCATAAGGATATGGGATAAAGGTGCTCTGAGAATTACTGCTCACTTGACCATTTTATGATTACAAACTAATGGCAATTGTTAGGCTGTAAACTTGTAGTTACATTAAGTAATTTATAAGCTGAACATTATGAAGTGCTGCTCTATCATGCCTGACAAAAAGGTAGAGATGGTGTATCTCTACCCTTTGCAAAATATTCAGGTCAAGATTTCAAGAAACATGCACTTGAAGTTAGGTGTCTTAGTTTACATTTAGTCACTATATAAATGCACATGAAGTTACTAAGTTAGGCCTCTAGAATCCAAGTCCCAATGCACATGTAGACACCAGAGATGACCATGGATTTTTTGAAAAAACTAATAGTTTTGTTGTGAGTATCTAGAGAAACACAGAGAAAAATGGATAACACTACAGTGTGTAATGTAAAACTATATGGGAATGTACTGGGGTTTTATGGGCAGGTTTTGCTAGCCATAGGGATTACAGGGTTGGCTTCTGGAGAAGTTGCCAGAAGCTTTCTCTGTGACTGGGAGAGCCAATCCCAGGCAGCTTCAAGACTGCTGTTGGCCAAGGCTGGCCAATTAGAAAAGATGGTAATGCCTCTGTGATAAGATACTTAATAAGAAAAAGAAGTTTGCTCAGATGTAATTATATCCAGAGAAGAGTGGGGTGAGAACACATGAGAGGAACAGCTCTGCAGATTCCAAGGTCAGAGCAGAGGGAGGGGCAGGAGTTGCTCCAGGTGTCAGAGCTGAGATTCCCTGTAGCAGGGGTTCAAGCCCAGAGAGTTACATACCCTCTGAGGAATTTTTAGGGGCCTAGAAAGTGAGGCCCCTCTGAAGGTAGAGTTAGGTTTGGCCTTGGAAAGGGAGTCAAACTCCCCCCTCCCATCCTTCAGTTAACAATGGTATCTTGTGTTTCACTCTCTCCTCCCTTACTCCTTCCCGACTAGACCCTGACCCTCTGACTCTTCCCCATTTCCTCCCCTGTACTGTTATGAGATAAGTTGTAACCCTCAGAATAAAAGTCTGAAATTTGGGCACTCCAGGGTCTTTTTGTCCCTGTACCCAAGCAGAGCAGATCATGGTGTCTTGTGTCTGATTTTGGGTTCTGGGCAAGAGAGCACTCTCTCTCTGCAGCTCTCCGGCTCTTGGGACAGCGGCCACCATCCCAGGGAAGCCCGGCTCACGGCAAGGGGAAAAGAAGTCCTCAGCTGAAGTTGATTTAACAAAAAGGAAACTTTCAGAACAAGCCGCCGAGCCACCAGCCATCCTTGTGGCCAGCTGTCTGGCCCTCATCACCACCGGCCACGATTCCCCTGCAGCCAGGGCAGCCCATGGTGAGGCAGCTGTGTCATGCAGCATGCAGTCCATGGACAACCACAGGGATCCAGAGATCCACCTGCAGCCTGGGAAGGAGCCCCACACTGGGGCAGGTGGATGCCTGAAAGGAGGCTGTGACCCCATGGGAGGCCTGTGCTGGGACAGGCTCCTGGCAGATACCTGCAGACTCATGGAGAGAGGAGCCCACACTGGAGCATCCTGTCCTGAAAGGACTGCACCCCATAGAAGAGTGACCCTCATTACAACAGTCTGTGGAGAACTGTTGCCCATGAGACTCACACTGGAGAAGTACATGGACACAACTATGTTCCATGGGAAGGACCCCATGCTGGAGTAGGGGAAGGACTCCTCTCTCTGATCAGCAGCAGAAACAACCTGTGGTAAACTGACCAGTACCCCCATTCTCTGTCTCCTGGCACCACCAGGTAAGGTGGTAAAACTGGGAAGGAGGAAGACGTGCAGGAAAGGCATTTTTAAGGCTTTATTTTACTTCTCATTATACTGCTCTCATTTTGTTGATATTAAATTCAGTTAATATCTCCAATTTGAGTCTGGTTTGCCCATGACAGTATTTGGTGAGTGATCTCTCCCAGTTCTTGTCTCAACCTGGGAACTCTTGGTTATATTTTCTCTCCCCTGCTCATTTTTGGAGGGAAGTGATAGAGAGGCTTTGGTGGGTATCTGACATCCAGCCAGAGTCAACCCACAACAAGAAAATACACATTGACTAGATTTAAGTGGTTAAGTTTTGATGATAATCTAGTGAGACAAGTGATATAAAGGTCCAGTGAAAAGACATTTTTAAAACAAGAGCCTGCCAATTCCATTTGAAATAATGTAGAATCTTGGTGGAACTATCTCATTTTAATTAATTTCTTCAAGTCATTGTTTTCAGACATCAGACTTTTCAGAACTAGGATTTAATACTCTAGTAAGTCAGAAATGCAGAAGAAATGTCTACATACAAGTCAGGTTTAAAACTTTGCTGGAGTTTATTATAGGCAGCTGCTGGTTTAGATTTGTTAATTTGCTTTCTAATAGCTATTATGGTGCTATGTTTTGGATTATTGTTGAGCAGTTTGCACAGCCTCAGGGCCTTTTTCAGCTGGGAGAGGACACAGCTGGGACTGCTGCCCCAAACTGACCAAAGGGACATCCCGTACTGCATGGCATCATGCTCAGCAATGACAGCTATGGGAAGAGAAAGGGAAGGATATTTGCAGTGATGGTGTTTGTCTTCTCTTGTCACCATTACATGACACCCCCCCCCTGCTTTCCTGGAAATGGCTGGATACCTGCCTGCCCATGGGCAGTGGTGATTGACTTTCTTGGTTTGCTTTGTTTGTGTGTTTTGTTTGTGCAGCTTTGTTTTCCGCATTAAACAGTCTTTATCTCAACCCACAAGTTTTCTCACTGCTACCCTTCTGTTTCTCTTGCCATCCCAGCCCAGCGTGGTGAGAGCCACTGCATGAGGCTCAGCTGCCTGCTGGGACTAACGGGCAGAAATTACAACAAAGTATTCTTCTCCAGAAAGTATTAATTAATATTCAATGGACTGCTTTTTCATTTAAATTTACTCTGATGCATAGAGATATGTAAAATAAATAGCAGAAAAGCCATCCTTGGAAATGTGTCCATCAACCTTTAGCAATTTGTACCCAATACATGATACTAATTTATTTTTTTAAGTGAGATAAAGCCAGTGAGAATCAGGCAGAGATAAATATAACTGGTCAGCTCATTGATTTTTTCAACCATCAGATTTTTACACACTGTACATATTACCTAGTTCCATGACTAAACATCTGCCTATTGCTGACTACTGCTTCTAAAGAAACAGCTTTTATCGTTAATATTTCTTCTCGTTTGTGGAATAGAACTGTCATTGATTATCTTTTTTTTATGGTATTCCAAATATAAAATTACCAGAATTCATTGATTTTTTTCCCAGGATTTAATCAAGCTGATGCCAGCATTCTGTATTATCAAGAACACAATGATACAGAAATAATCTTACAATATATGAAATAATCTTTCAGGACACTGAGGCATGTCAGTCAGTGGGTAACAACATTAACACACAAAAACTCACACAAAGAGGTGAAAATTTTTGCCAGAGAAACCAATCAAACATCAAAAATAGGAATTAAAATGAGAAAAAGGAAACAGAACCATAAAAATGACATATTTCTAAAGAACTGGCTGGTTGTGTAGCAAAGTATTTTCTCTCCTAGATGGAAAGTTAGTTTTGCATAGTCCTGTGTGACAAGTTTTAAGCTTAAATATCAAATGCTAATATATGTATTTTAACTCTTTGCATCCTGGACTTCAATAAAGAAACCGAATTAGAGTATATATCTAGATGAGTGATTGACAACTTCATCAACTATACCATACTTGTCATAAAGGAAGAACTTGAAGAAACTAGCTGCATGAAGGAAGCATGAGTAAGCAACATCAGAACTTCAGCTCATAAGACAAATTCAGAATTGCATAGAGAAGATGTTCCCAGTATTAAACATAGATTTTCTAGATAATGTAATCTCTACAGCAACTGATTTAAAATTTTGATTGAAGCTATAAATATGCGTTTAAGATTTCTATTGTCATCAATAAAACATCATAAGCACTTGCAAGTCAGTCCCCACTTTCCACCACATACACACAAACACACACACACACACACATATGATTCTGGGGTAGATTTAATGATGATAGGGTGAACCATGGTTCAATTTACGGGTCAGGAAAGGTATTTAAATGGGCAGTTAGGAGTTAATGAACTGAAAAACTCTACAGATAATGAGCAATTCTGAGAGAAAGGTACTCCAAAGTTACCTAATGAGATGGCCTTAACAATGAAAGTGATGGTACTGCGTATGTGAGATTAAAAATGGTTTCAAATTAGAAATTGTGGAGAGAAAATAGAGAAAATATAAGAAAAAAAAAAAAAATCAGCTTAAACTACTGTGGCAGTACTTCCAAGGTATTCTTATAAAGAGGAAATAAAACAAGCTTGGGGGATATCAACATTGGGGATGTTGATATCATTCATATTGTTTGTCAAAAAGCTTAGGCTTAGGATACACAACTGTGCTGAAAATCTAGAGCAAAGACAACAAAATAATTATTCACTTGACTTGCATTAGAGAAAAGGCTGTCAAAACCACTTGCCTATGTACAAATTTGCTGAAGACCAAACATCTAGAAGTTGTACAATAATGCAGGAGAAAAACTATAAGGAGATAATTCTCTGATATTTCTCCAATATTCAAATGCTCAAGTTAACTGAAAATTGAGTTGTCACTCAGTTGTAGGCCATGACATGTACATGTATTTTGACCTAGAAATTTGATTTGACTGCAGGAATATCACCCTACATTAATAGCACCATTAGTCAACATTAATTTCAAAAAGAGGAATTATGTTAATTTCAAAGATTTATGAAGGAAAATGTTATTTATTCTGTAATCAATAAAATGTGAATTTGGAAGAAGTACAAATGTAACCCAGATACTAATTGAACAGAGCTATTTTGTCTTCAAATATATGAAGATTATAAAAACATCACTAGATTTATGAAACAAATGAAAAAATATGAAATAATAAGTAAAATTAAAATATAATGACTTGTGTTTTATTTAGCTTTGAATATGAATTTAAAATTAAAAACTTAAATTTAGCAATTTAAGCTCAGTCTTCCAAGGAATATCTGCTTTTAAAATATTAGGACTAACATTTCTTCACTTTTAATGCTGGATGTTAAGCTGTACTTTCAAAAAACTTTTACCTAATACAAGGAGCTATTCGCCAAGGAAATGTAAAAGGAGGAACTGAATCATTTAGTCAAGGAGAAAGAAAGTTAAAGACAGAACCTGAAATTAAATGCATCTTGCTCCTTCCCCATGATTTCTGTTTTACAGAAATGGAAGTTAAAAGGATGAAGTCAAGCTGTAGTTTTCCTCATTGTTACTTGTATAATTTGTTCAGTAGTACCCTGTAGTATCATATTTGCCTCAACACAATATTCATAAATATAAAAACACTGGAAATATACTCCAGGTACTTAAACAACTTTTTTGGCTTTACATTTTAGTCTAGTGTTTCAAAGGTTCTCTTTTACCTGTAAATGTTGTCCTTAATAACTAATGAATACTTTGGCTTTTATATTCCTGCAGAGGCAAATGATTTTTACAAGTTGGAGAGGAACTGAGACTGAACTATTTCATCTTGTTTAGTCAGCAAAACATAAGAACTACAGTTCTCTTAATTGACGCTAAAAAATCCTTCACCTTTGGTTTAGGGAAATACTATATTTCAGGGCAATTTATAATGAAAGGAAATATTTAATGCTTAATTTTAGAAAGACATATTAACACATATAATATGTCTTTAGAAATGGAAAACATTTCTACAAATATATTGTGTTTCCTAGTGTTTGTCTAATACTCCAAGGAGTTAGGAAGAAGCTAGAGTACAGACCTGTTCATTGGAGGGGCCATAAACAGAACAGCTGACACCAAGCGCTTCTGTTGAAAACCGCCCTGTGTTACTACGAAATGAATTACCAGAAAACAAAGAAGAAAATCTCCTACAGAAATAAGTTAAGAGTAAGTAATGTACTTATTGTCCATTTCGAAATTGATCAAGAACATGCACAGTTGACACTGTGATTCATTTTCTGCTCCCACAATGAACTTACTGTTATTTATGAATAAAATTTTTAGAAGGGCAGATATCTTAATTCCACACTTGTATCAAAAGTATATTTTTGTCTTATTATTTGAAATATGTAACGTAACTGCAAATTTTCTGAGAAAATGAATGCTTTTTTCAATCAGAGGTAAACCTTTGGTCAAGTACAGATCCATTTAACTAATTTACAAACAAGCTTAGCTTAGGGTATGAGTTAGCATCAACACAGGAGGTAAGAATAAGCAGATATTTACTACGGCAGATCCATGCTTAGAATCTCTGTGGTCCACTTTTCTTCTAAGAGTTTTATTAAATATTTGAACAAAGAACTGTGATGATTATTTGACCTGAGAAATTCATAATTGAATGATCCTTCAAAGCGCTCTTAGTGAATAGATTAGCTTCTTAATAATGAAACAGCAAAAAGATTCTATTGAGCATTAGGTGATGCTATTCTGTCTACTACAGTGACTTCTGGATACTGAAGCAGTGCTTGATTTTGTGGTTGCAGGTTTGCCTGATCACCATGTAAATTAAAAGGGAGAAGAGGTAAAGCATTGCAGTGAGTCCTGAAAGCAATGTTGAATAGTGGTATCAAAAACATGGGGATAACAATGAACATGATTTGAACCACACAGTCTTTAAAAGTGGAAGTAATTAGTGACAAGATAAAATGCAGCTGGGCAAAATTCTATATGGGCCCGCATAATGAAAATGAGCTCACATAAATTTTTAAGAAAATTGACCACAGACTTTGAAGAAAATGTGGAAATCAACAGTGTTAAAATTTCAGCAATACCTCCATATTGTATATTTCCTTTGCTGCTTCCATTTTCTTGAAAAAATTGTTTCATCTAATGATGATTCGTATCATAGAATATTCCATGGTGGCAATAGCAAATACATATTCCAGCAGGAACATTCTTACTGTACTGATGGCTACTTCACACAGAAGGGAACTACTTATATGTGAATGAATAAACATTAAACACTAATAACACAGCAGGACTTGTTCTTTGCACCACCTTGTGTAGTTAAAAACTGCTATTTCGTTATGCTAATCATTTAATTCCATCTGTTGAAATCCTGCCAGCCGCATGTCTAACGTAATGACAGAATTTGAACTTCAGAGTGTCATTCACATGTCTACCGGGTCTACAAATTTCTTATCATGGATAATGCTATAGTTGTATAAAATAAACTGTAGTACATGTCAAAATGGTAGGTGAAACATACCAATGAAGAAGCTACACAATATATTAAAAAAAAAAAACCCAAAAAAACCCCAACCCAAACCAACCAAACAAAAAAAACCAACCCAGGCCTGTGCCAGCTCTGCAGACAGTTAAAAACAGGTGTCTCCTCCCCTCAGCAAGTAAAACTGTTCAGGCAACTCCCAAGCACTCTCAGTGCAACATATGCTGCTGCTGCAGGTGTTGCTTTGGCAGCACTGTGAGCTCAGCTCTTAAAAGTGTTCTTGCTCAGTTATCATTTTGTCAGATGGCCAACTTCCTTCCTGAGGAGAAAGACAAAATGGCTGAGGCTGAACTCCAAATGTTTTGCTAGCATAGATGCAATGAATTTGGGGTGAAAAAACTCAATTTCCAACCAATACAACAAGGGAAAATCTGTGTCATTCAAGAAGGCGGCAAGTCTAGCAAAGAAAAGGTTTATTTTGCAAGCAGGTATCTCTCCAGCAGAGGGCTTTATTGGTCTGATTATCCTAAAACTTCTCCACGTCTCTTCAGCCATAATACGTTGGGATTTTGTAAGACAAGAAAAAACAGCAGTTTTGTTCCTGCTTAACATTGAAGGCTACTTCAAATAAATGTTATTAAAGTCAGAATAAACTCTAATAACAGAATTTGCAAGTTTAAATGAAGTTGTTGATTTCCTTGATTACTTTATCACATATGTATGTGACCTGTTCACAAGTGCATTCTTCCAGTTTACCTGTACAGAATGGTACAGAGCAAAATGTCAGCTGCTCTGTAACTAAACCAAAGATTTAAAGAGGTGATTAAAACATTAGTAAACTTTTTAACATTCTTTTTATTTATTAAAAAATGGGAGAGGTTTTTTTGTTAATGGGTATATAGTGGTAGGGCAAAGGTTTAGTTTAGGTGTTAGGAAGAAATGCTTTACTTAGAGGGTAGTGAGATCTGGAACAGGTTGCCCAGAAACGTTGTGGATGTCCCATTCCTGGAGGAGTTCAAGACTAGATTGGATAGAGCCTTGAGCAGCCTGGCCTAGTGGGAGACATTGCTGCTCATGGTGGAGTAGTAACAAGATGATCTTTAAGAGTCCTTTCAATACAAGGTTTTGTTTTGGTTATTTTTTTGTTTTATGGTTCTATGCTGTATTGCAAAGGGAGCTAAATTGAGAAAATTTCTCTCTGAAGTTTATATTTGCTTCTTGCAGCCTTTGCTTAAAATTTCAAAATAAAAATATGTTTTTTTTGCAGACACCTGTGAGGTTGGATGGAACTCCCTTCCTCTCCTTCCAGAATATCTGTACACTCAGGCTCTGTTAGAGGGAACAATTTGTCCCCCAGATTTCAGTACTGGGTCCAGTATTGTTCAGTTTATTATTCAATGACTTGGATGAAGCAGCAGAGGCCTCCTCAGCAAGTTCCTTGATAACACAAAGCTTGGAGGAGTAGATGATAGCCCAGAGGGCTGTGCAGCCCTTCAGAAGAACCAAGACAGGCTGGAGAGATGGGCAGAGAACTGTCTGAAATTCAACAGAGGCAAATGCAGGGTCCTGCACATGGGCAGTTTCACATGAAAATTAGGATGAACTTTTTTACTCTGAGGTGACTGAGAACTGGAATAGATTGCCCAGAGAGGTTGTGGAGTCTCCCTCACTGGAGATACTCAAGAACCATCTGGGCACAATCTTGTGTCATGTGCCCCAGGATGCCCCTGCTTGAGCAGGGAGGTTGGACCAGATGACCTTTTGTGAGCTCCTCCGACCTGACCCATTCTGTGATTCAACCCTGACTTCTATCCTAACCCCCCTCGATAACAAGTGAGGAGGAGATAGGCAGGAAGGGGTAGAAGATTTGACAGTTTATCAACTACTGTTCCTGAGTCAGGGAGGTGAAAGGATGTAGCCCACACCTAAGAAAGAATTTGCTCACTACAGAACTCAGGATGCTTCCCTGTGTGGACAAAAAAAAAAGTGGATCTGAATGGTTTATAATTTATTTTGGCATTCCAGCACCATCCCAATATATTTTTCCTAATTTGTGATAGCTTCCAAACTCAGACCATGGCTGTGAGATGTATTTCCTGTATTTTCTTTACAAGTTTGGATTAATTGCAAGCTTTTCTTTTCTAGTATGTGTGTGACACATAAGTTTCAAAAGGCTGATGCTGCTACATTTTAAACGAAACACTATAATGTACTTCCCATAGTTTTATCAATTACTGTGCTTTCGCTTTTAGTTTATGTTGTTTCTGAACAAGTGCAAAGTTCAGAGTGTGGCCTATGCTTAATAACTTCAAAAAGCCGCCTCTACAAAATTCAGTGACTAGCGAATCTAAGTTAATGAAATGGATAAATAGTAAATAATAAGGTAATGCATGAGAAAACTCTTGAGTGCAGAATAGATTTAATCATGGAGATACTAAATGCTTACAGAGAAGTACCCAATATTCAATAATGCTTATCTTGGCTGGAATTCAGTCTTTGATACCTTTTACAATAATATGATCGATCAGTGCTTGTAAGCCTTCAAGAAGTCTATTGAAGAGGCTTTGTCGTCTTGATTGGTGCTTTTTTCCCTTTGGCTATTCAGTATATTGTGTGAAGGATACAAAGTCAAACTAATGTGAACTTCTGAAAGAAACACAAGGATCTGCTTTTCTTGTGGGAAACATCAATTCAAACTGGAAATAAAGATGAATGAATATTATAATAGAAATTTACAAACTTTAATATTATTTAAAAAAATTAAATATAGAATGCGTGTCATGTACATAGTGATAATGTTAACTGATAAAAGTAATGGTAAGTATAAAATATTTAACATTTAACATTCTCTTTCAAACCACGTATGAGAATCAGAGAATGGCCTGGGTTATGAGGCACCTCAAATATTTGCAATCCCCTGCCATTAGCAGGGACACCTTTCATTTGACCAGATTGCTCAGAGTTCTATCCAACCTGGCCTTAAACATTTCTCAGGATGAGTTGTCCACAATGGCTCCAGACAACCTCTTTCAGTGCCTCATGACTCTCACTGTAAATAATTTTTTCCTAATATCTAATCTAAACTTACCCTCTTTTCACTTTAAATCCATTCCTCCTTGTTCTGTCATCACATGCTCTGGTAAAAAGCTCCTCTCCAGCTTTCCTCTAGGTTCCCTTTGTCTACTGGAAGGCCACAATTAGATCACCCCAAAGCCTTCTCTTTCCCAGGTTGAACAATCTCAGCTCTCTCAGCCTTTTCTGACAGGAGGAATGCTCCATCCCTCTGATCTACCTGGTGGACTCCTCTAGACTCACTCTTACAGGTCCCTGTCCTTCCAGATCTGGATGCAGGACTGCAGGTGGGGTTTCACAAGGTTGGAATAGAGGGGGAGAATCACTATGTCATGTTATTTCAAAGTTATTATACATAAAATAAATAGTGACACTAAATAGTGGCATTGAAGAACCATTGGCATCTACATTAACTTCAGTTTATGCAGTTATGTTTTAATGTAACATTTTCAATGCCCACGTTTTCAAAAATAAAATTCAGGAGCTCTTAATTGAAGACTATATATATTTTCCAAATAGCATGAAAATTTTTTATGTATCAAGTCTTCTGCCCACATATTCATAGCAATGTAGAGAAGTCATTAGTCATCATTTGCTTCAGAAAGTAAATTTATTTTTTCCATGTAAAGGTATATTATTTTTTTACTTCCAGTGATAAGGCTTAATATAATAGTTTGAACCTTATATCTAAAACTGTTTTAATACAGTATTTAGTACTGGAAATGTGCTGTAAAAACATTTATTTCTCCAGATAAACACTTATTTTGCAACGAAGTAGTGTATATAAATATGTATGTGTGCATAAATTCATATGTAGTCTTGCTGGTGCCATTTTTCATCATGGGATTTTTACTGTAGGAATCATGAGAAAAGAAGATGTCTGAAACAATATCCCAAAAGCAAATGTAGAATTCCTCCACTCCCTGCCAGCTATTCTTGGTCTCCTATTTGAAGGATAGATGAAGCTTGGAGAGGATTTTCTTTATTGTTTTGAAGCAGTTGGCTCTGAGACTAGAGAAAACAGCATGCTGAGCTACAAGGAGCTGCATTCATTCTCATTTGAAAGCAGGTCATGCATTCATCTTTGCTCTCAATTTCTGAATAATCTTAGCAATATGTGCCACACATACTGTTTCAGCTATCTGAAAGGACTCATACTGGTAGCATCCCTTAGCACACTTATTAGTGATCTGGGCTTGTCTTCCTTTTACTTGAGATTCTAAGTTTGCACACTCGCAACAATGAGGCAATTGTGAAGTCTGCCTATGTCATTACCTGATTTATTTTTTTCAGGTAGAAACACTCATCATTTCCCTCAAAACAAAGGGAAAAATAGTATAATCACTGCAAATTCTGTTACTGCTTCTTAAAAGGCATCCACAGATTTGAAGCAAAACCAAGGGAACTGTCAGCATAATACTCAACAAGAGATTTAAAAGTGCATATTCATCTTCAAAGGAGCTTCATTACTGAAAACTCAATCTGGGAAGCTATTTAGGTCCTATCCCCAAAGGTGTCTATTGTTCTGTACCAGTCAGTGACATACTCAAATTAGTACCCAAAAAGCTCTCACAATTAGGAAGAATTGATTTTTACTTTTAGGTCTTTTGTTTCTGTAGTGTATATCAACCAAGGAGGAAAAAGAGAGCAGAAGCAAATGGCAATTTGATTACATATGTTTAGTATATTGTAGTCTATTCACACAGCTCTAAGGAATAAATTCAGAAAAGACAATGCTAATTGGAGGCCACTAAAACATCACACAGACTACTCCATTTGTCCCAATTTGATTGTGTAACAATTACAGCAGTGATTTTCAACTAAGGTGGTATGATGGTGTTATTTGATCTCTTCTACTGATAGCAGTTCAAAGAAGGTGTGTTTATGCTTGTGACTGTACTACAAGACAAAGCTCATGTTACTGATTTTACCATTCTATTCAGGTAAAGCACCTATTCAAATATTTAGAGATGATCCAGCTGGGATCTGTCTTATAGTGTGGGAAATTAACCTTTTCTAGGTTTTACAACCTCTGCTATGTCAAGCACACTAGCTGTTGGAGGCAATCTAGAGAAGACTAAGATGGAGAAGAAGAAGACAGCAAATCTAAACAACTGCTTCTGCGAGACATGCATTGGAGCAGCCTCTTTCCAAAGACATCTGTTTAATAGTTAATGAAATAAGTGTCAGAGAAAAATCAAGCAAACAAAATAAACAAAAAAAAACCCCAACAAGAACAAAATCAGAAACTAAAACGAAACCACCCAAAAACTGGCAAAATAAACAGTGGCTGCTGAACTTCAGAAAAACCCAATGGATTCTTTTATGGGATCTTAGAGGGAGCATTATCAATGAATCCAAAGAAAATAGTAACTGATGAAATACACTTTTCCATTATGAAGCACGCTATCATGATCATCCGGAGTGCCTTAATTTGCCATTCAGTAACCAATAGGACAAAGGTAGATAAACTTTGCAGCTGGTATAAGAGAATAATTTATATGCTGATGTGTAAAGGAAATTGCTACCATGTCTTATAAAGACTGATAGTTTTTTTTTAAAGTGTGTACTTGAAGTTTCCTAATTGTTCCAGTGTAAATGAAGGAATTAGCAATGAAAATAGGTACTTCTCTATTGTGCTTATATCAGTGGTCAGCTACCCACAGTAAATTAATGAAAAGAAAGGTAATTAGTGAGGAAAATATAATGGCTGTTTTAGTATGTATAACAACATAAAAATTAAACGTGTCAGTCACCTTGGGTGATTTATTAGCTGGAAGAATATTAATATTATGTTTACCTTTAAGAAGAAAAAGTAAAGGAAGACTGCACACTATGGGCCAACATCAGGGAAAGGTCATGGGCAAGGTTTCTTAGAACCCATTTCCAAACATATAAAGGACAGAAAGTTATGAGTTCCTCAGCCACTCCCCATTGGACTTACTCTCTAGACTCTTTCCCGCTTCTTTGGACATGCTCCAGGACCTCAATTTTTTGTCATCAGGGGCCCAAAACTGAGCACAGAATTCAAGGTGCAACTTCACCAGAGCTGAGTACATGGCAACGACCACTTCTCTAATCTGCTGGCCATGTCACTCCTGACACAGGTCAGGATGACACTGGCCTTCTTGGCCACCTGGGAACAGTGCTGGCTCATGTTCAGGCGACCGTCAACCAGCACCTACAGGTCCTTTTTTACCAGGCTGTTGATTCCCCTAAAAACTGTAATTACTGGTAAAGACTGAGGCAAAGAAGGCATGAAGCACCTCAGCTTTGTGTTCCTCTGTTTCACTGTTTTCCCCCCCTCACATCCAATAATGTATGAAGATTCTCCTTATCCCTCCTTTTGGAGCTAATGTATTTATAGAAATATTTTTTTTATGCCACTAGGAAGATTAAGTTTTACTTGAACTCTGGTGCTTTTCTACCTGCATAACCTCATAACACAGAAAATCATAGAATGGTTTGATTTGGAAGGGGACCTTGAAGATCATTTATTTCCAATGTCCTACTGTGGACAGGGTCACTTTCAACTAGATCAGGTAGTCTTCCTGAACTGCCTGCCCCTACTTCTAAAGGCCATAAAAAGTCACAAACTCTCCTTTTTCCCCATTGATCTCCAACCAGATAAATCTCTGTTTATCCAATCTGGTGTTCATCCCCGGCATGGCTTTCAGCACATGCTCAGTATGAGGCGGTCTATCCATTTTATTAATATTATGAATAAAAAAGGAAAGTTTGTATTTCTTCAAAATAAGTAAAAATAATAATTGTTACCAATATTTACATTCATAGTGATTCTTCCACTGTAAGATTTTCCCCATTATCTAATTTCTATTTTGTCATTCGACTGGATTGTACCAGAAAAATTCTCAACAGTGCCTAATGTACCATGTCTGGTAGCCTTCCCATTGGAGAGAATTTCAGACAACAATCCTGTAGATTGCTGGGATTACTCACCAATAAGCTATAAATTTAATTTCTCAGTTCAAACTGTTTTAGTTTGCCAAACCTTGCAAGACCTAGAGTGAAAAACAGAAGCTTCTCATTGTTTCCCCAGTGCCTTCAACCTCTCTAGAGAATGAATTACAATGATACAACCAATATATTGTAGAAGTTTTATAGCATACAATTTTTTCAGAAGTTTACCATTCTAAGCTAACTTCAGTGCTTGCATTGCCAGTGTAGTGCTATCTTAATTTCTTGATCTAGCTAGCTTCAGATATTTAAACTGTAGAGAGATTTACAAAACATAATACAGAACAAATGCTTTTCCAACATGCAAGGAAGAATGGGATAGAAAATTGCCTGGCACTTTACAATTGCACCTTTAACCTTTTCCAAACCTTAGATCAAACATCAATAAATAGATGGAAGGAATGAAAATCAGAGACAACTGTTTGCTGATGAAGAAAATAATCAGACATAGTCAAAGAATTGCTGATGGCCACAGTCTCTTCAGTCTTTTTTGGCTGTTAGCACTTTTTTTCTTTCAGTAACCTTTGAAAATCAGTTTAATTTTTAGAACAACAAAAAATATTTTCATTCCAACACACCACTGTCAGTGAAGAATTATGTTTTCAGATCTTTCCTTTCATATCTTTGCAATTAACTAAATTCTGTTGGTCCTCAATGTTTACTGGAAAGCAAAGGTGACCGAGTCTCTTTCTTGAAGTCTGCCTGTTCTCTTTATTTATTATTTGAGAGAAAACAGTGATTATATTTCTTAAGGCCATCAGAAGAAGATTTTTGGTAAGGAAATGAGAAAAATAATAGGAATACTTAGTAGGACCCAAAGTACCTGGTGTGTGAAATACAAATTCTGTAATGCTGACTGAGAAGGCAGAGCACCTGCGATCATGCAGGAAACACTGTTTCAAGGACACCTATCCAGAATGACTAACATTTATTTTGGATAAACTGAATTCTGGAAGAAATCTAAACAAGGAGAAGTATAAAGTAATAGACACAACACTATTAGAGGTGATACCTACAATAGATGTACAATTTTTAATGGTAGACATGTGAAGGAAATCTTGTTAAGGTTTTGAAATTTCATGGATATAGAAATGTCTATATTTACTGTAAAAATGTTTTAAAATAACCTTTATGAAGGACCTTGAACTTACACTTCGGGAAATCACTACCTCCAACTAGTTAAACTGAGACCTATATGTGGTGGCAGATGAAGAGTTGAGGAGAAAAATATTTTTCTACTGATCAGATAGAGAACAAAATGAAGCTGAGGTCTAACACTAAATGGCAGTTCCTATGTTCCATTTTCTCTCCACTAATTCTCAATTCAACATAATAATGAGTGAAAAGATCTCTGTTTCAATATTAGACAGAAAGTTATTGAAAATTATATCAATAAAGAAAATTTTTACTTCAAAGCTCAAACCTTGAGGAAGATTATTTTACAAGCATTAGTGCTTCCTAAAGGAAGCCATGAACTAATTCAGGTGTACACGGTTGGAGGAAAAAATATATATCTATAGCTGGTACTACCTGGTACTGTGTACTACATTACCCTCTGAAGGGAAATTGTTATTCCCCTGGGTTGAGCACCTTATTCACCAGTGCAGATGAATAGAAACTGGGTGAACACTGATCTTTAGCTGTGTCCTACAGAACTGAAATCAAGATTTTCAGCATGAAATCTTCAGGAAATAGCACAGTATTTCAGCTATACCCATATAAAGAAAGAATATATAATTCCAGTTACACTAATATACACAATTTATGACACTTCAGAGAAATTATAACAGAATTAATTTGTGTGTAACATTCAGACATAGAACTCAATGCCTTATGTAGAGATTTTAAAATATGAGTAAATATAAATTGTTTTTTTTTACTAAAGGGTAAAAAGTATCCTTCCAGTATTACCGCTCAGTCAGATGGACTTATTTATACTTACTTATAAATATAGAATAAATTTCTAAGGTTCTAACTAATCATATTCATGCATACTGGCACATATACATGCTTGTAAAAAATTGGATGGCTCCCCTGGAGACTAATTCTGAAATGTCCATTTTCAATGCTGAACTTAGATGGAAAAAACATTTTTATTGATATTATGTGCTTTAAAAATGATCAATTTACCTGGACAACACTGTCTTTTTTCCCTTACTTTTTCCCTTGTCTATGCCCTTGCCCATCTCTAAAATGGATTGATCTTTACAACTGAAAGACAATGTGAGCTTGCCCTTTAAAAAAAAAATAAATAAAATGCTCTATTTTTTTCAGACCTACTTCATTTCCTTACCTTTTTAAATGCAGGATATGGCAAAAATAAATAGCCATAAGCTACCCTGTAACTATTTCAGTAAATGCCTCTTAAAAAACAAAAAACAACCAACCAATCAATCAATCAATCCATCATATAAAACCTGTGGAAATTCTGTAGTTTTAAGCAATAGACTGTCTTTCAAATTCTTTATGCTAACCAAGGTCAATGGACAAGTGAATGCAGTTTAGAAAAAGTCTTTTCTATAAAGACAAGGCAAAATAGTAATACTTCTGTCTTGGTCTTAATATAAGGAATAATATTTTCTGTTTTAAAAAATATTTCTTGTAACTATTTTTATGGTAAAAAGTGAGCATATCCATTTATTTATTCAAAAATACCTCAAGAATTCTAGGTAACTGTTGTCTTGTTGTCTGAGTTAGCAGATTTCATATGAAGCACAGTCATTTTTTTTCTAAATTGAGGGCTATAACTCAAGATACAAGGAAGTAAATTTCTTATGTTTGCAAAATGCCAGCAGGTTTGAAAGCTGCAAAACAATAAGTAAGGGATTTTAAACAATAACATATGAAACATCTTTAACTGCCAATTTTATGACTTTTTAATTTAATATAACCAAGTACAGTAGTCTTATTTTTAAGTGATGTAAATTCAGTCTTGTTGCTGCTTTTAAGGGTCACTATAAGATGCTAAGTCAGTTCACTCTTAGCAGCATATTTTTTCATTTTTGTTCATGTGCTTAGACTATATATATTAGAAAGAAAAGAAAAAAGATGCCACAAATATCACAAAGGTTTGAAGATTAACAGCAAAAATGTTAAAAATGACACGTCTTTGAACCACTTGTGTAATATGCTTTAGTCTTTCCCATGGTATGCTGAATAAATAAGCAGCAATTAAATCGTAAAGCACTTTAAATTTAGAATATTTTTCTAGTCTTGGATTTTATGTAGGCCTTCATGTTTTGGGTAAGGTTGAATTAAATATTCTCTGTGTATGGCTAGAAAATCTGAAATGTTCTGTTACAGGTACATTCCCACCTGTTCAGTCCCTGCATCTTGTATAATGAGGATGTGAATGTGATTCCCACAAGCTATTTTTATTTGGCTTCTGTACCATAAAGTCACAAAACAACTTAGCTATAAAAACAAAAACAAAATCTCAAACCAATATATACATAGGATAGAGGCATCTTGTGCCTTTTCAGGCAATGAATTTTTAAAAGGTTTGCTTAAAAAATAGAATGTAACAATTGGCAATAGCTATTCAGATGTAAGATTTAAAATGGTTTTATTCTGGGACTGGGCAGATGGGTGATTTGTATTAGATTTGTGTTTTGCTTTTGGCTGTGGGGTTTTTTTTTCCCTACTAGATTTTAGTGCCTCATTTCAAGACACTGCTGGCTGCATATTTTTGTAGACAATGCTAATTCTCTAGCAGATTGCACTTTACTGTTGAATTTTAGAACAGTAAAGTGATAAGGAAAGTGGATGATTTTAGCTAGATGGAGGGCTGCCATTGTAAATATCACTAGTAAGGGCTGAAAAAGGAGCATGCATTTATTAAAATAAATAAACATATATAGCCATGCTTGGGATATGTTTCTTAATGCCTTCCCTTTCTTGATGCTCCACTTTTACAGCTTCTAGCCATTTTCCATTTTCTGCATTTCCCTTTTGTTATTTAAATAGTTAAATATCACAGTGGATATTTAAAATTGTTTGATATGTTTGAATATCAAAACATATAATCCACTTGAGTGCAGGATGATAATTTTTCTCTGCCTTCACCCAGAATCACTAGGAGACAGGTATTCCATCAGGCATATTGTACACATTAAGTATCTTTAGTTACATTATCTGTTAGGTTTACATATTTATTCCAAATCCTGTGATCTTGAATTTCTGTTTAATTTTCTAATACAGGCACGGCCCCTCTAAAATGGATCTGTTGCCTCTTTGTGACTATGTAGATTTCTTAATCTTTCATGCAACAACATAACAAGAAAAGCAACATATTAATTTGATATTCCTCTCAAAAATAGTTCTAAAAAAAAGTTTCTAAAATAATTTCAAAAAATAATTCTCTTAGAGATTTTTTTTTAATTTAAATTACATGCTAACCTTCTTTTGATTACGGTTCTGGTTATAGTTGAAAGTTTAGGAGTATGTTAAGAACATTAGTTAGCAAATGCAGTTTATTATTAAATTGTTTCTATTAGCAGCTATCAAATAAAGACTATGATGGACTTGTTCCTTTTTCCTTATATACTTGCCACATAAGTAAGAAAAACACAGGACATGAAGTGCATTTTTATTGTACTATTTCATTTGATAGTGTTACAGTTAGTATTTTTCACATTAAGACACAAGTGTTGTTATAAAATGGATAAAGAACTAGAAGTGGTCACTAACATAATTACCTATTCTTATTTATCTGACAGTAAGAATGAGATTTTGATTAAATAAAAGTGTGATGTAATGAAAAAGCCACTTTTTGAGTTGATGGGGGCACACAGCTGTGTAAATGTTCCCCATGTTAAGCCTTTTGAACTACACGAGAACATTTTGTATATTGCCTGGAGGTACAGTTGACATGAACAACTTCAAAGAATAGTTCTATTTCCTTTGGGCTAAAAGACTGAATGTACAGTACAGATAAATTACATTTCTGTTTAAAAAACACTTACCAAATCCTAAACAAGTTTGATTCTGCAAAATAATTTTTCTGTTACCATTGCCTAGGTTGCATATTTAGGATCCTCCCCACAACTGTTTGCTTCATTCTAGTAGCATATTTTTTACCTTAAACAAGCTCTAAGACAAGCAATTCTACATTACCATTTCTTATCTTATATGCTATCTGCATACCACAGCCACAGAATAATATGTCTTCCAGAATCCAGTTTTTTGCTCATACAGCCTCTCCATGCTTGAATTGTTTTAATCCCTTTCCTAGATCCCTGCAGAGGTCCTAGATAATATGAGGACTGCTACTTCTTGCTCAAACAAATGAAGAAAATTAGAACTCAAAGGTACTGGAAACAAGATGCTCTAAAATCTAAACTCTTCCTCCTTATAAGTAGAATAAAAGAACAAATAGGTAAATGTCTTAATGAATGTTTAAAAATAATTGCACCTTATTTGGAGGAAATTTAGGATAACATATTCCTATTTTAGGGGTTTTTTTTTTTATTACTAAGATCTCATGAGCAGAAGGAAAAAAATCTTGGCATTTTTTTGATCAGTAATTCTGTTGATCAAATATTCACTCTTACCTGTCGAGTATAAAATAATCTTGTAAAGGTTCTGCCAAAATCCTTCAGTTCTGAAAGAAATTATGTAGTCAAATATAATCCAAAAAGTGGTTTTAAAAGACACCAGTCTTCATTTTTGAATCAAAAGATAGGGTCAAAATTACATGTGATGCTACACATCTCTCTGACCCACAAACTTATAACAATAAATACATTCAATTGTAACTTATGACAACATAAATATAAAAAAGATTGAAAAAGACAGAATGACATCAAAAGTTTCCTCTTTTTCCCTTAAAATCCTGATCACAAACCCCTTATGTGTTCTAAAGTGCTGAAAAAGTACAATGAAGCTACAGCATTCAAGAACCTAATGTAAGGCAAGACCTGACATAGGACAGTTTACATTTTCACTTGATCATGCTGAAGGCACTACACAGAAAACCCTCCCAAGGCACTATGATTTCTGAACCTAATCAGCAGGAAGTACCTGAAATGCACATTTGAAAAAGGCCAATGCAAGAATGAGTGGGGAAGGAAGAGTATTTTTTATTATTATTATGCTTATGTTATGAAATCCTAAGCCAAACATACTGAATGGTCTGGGACCAAAAGATGCAGAAGTGGGGATGAGCCAACTGTGGATTAAATACAGTGTAAAATTTTAGAGTATTTTATGTAAACAGTTTCTCTTCCTCAGAATACTTGGAACATACCATGAAAAGGCTTTGGGATTCCTATTACATATTCATTATATCAATCATATATATATTGGATTGAATTGTCTTTGGAAAGGCCCCCTGAGCCCAATGTTATCTCTATTAGTAATTTGCTGATTCACAGAGTGTTTATTATTGTGGCAGCCAGCACCTTTAATTAAGAAGACTTAAATACAAAGGAAGGTAGGTGGGCATCCTTACAGATGGTAATCTGTTTCCTGAAGCACTGATTCAGTGGCAATCTGCCCAGGATAGAACTGAATTACAACTCCAAGCATCCCTCTAATTTCCAATGAGTTGTTTTATTTTTAAACCAAGAGTTTTAAGGCAGAAAGATATTTCCGATAACACACAATTCAAGGACTATCCCAAAGGGTATTTTTCATATTCATTTCAGGAAGAAGCCTGTAGGGTAGTTAGTGTAATTGATTCACACGTAATTCAAGGAAAGCCAAACTCTTCTTTGAAATACTGAGTAAAATATCACATACATCATAGCTGAAGCTGGCAGTGGTGCTCACAGTCCAGGCAGCCCAACACTTGCCCACTACTGGACCATTTTCACTACTTCCTATTTCCTGATCTACCAGATGCAAAATTGAAACATCCCAAGACATATCCCCAAAACTAGAGGACTTTAACCAATACTGGAGTAATATCCTTTTGCTGTCTATTCCACCGTGTCTAACTCATTATTTATTTGAATGCTTGTGGTGTTTTTCTAGAGTAGGAGAAATTTTTCCCTTTTTTTTTTTCAATTCCATTTTTCCATCCTCCATATAACTCTTATCCTCCAGTCTGTTCATGAGACTTGTTCAGACTGCTCAAAATATGTGGATGGAAGAGTACAAAAGGAGTAGGGTTCACATTGTAACATTCACAGCATGTGGCCGGTGGTGATGAGGGCCGGACAGCTGACCACAGGGACGGCCGGCGGCTCGGCGGCTTGTTCTGAAAGTTTCCTTTTTCTTAAGTCAACTTCAGCTAGGGACTTCTTTTCCCCTTGCTGTGAGCCGCGCTTCCCTGGGATGGTGGCCACTGTCCCAAAAGCCAGAGAGCTGCTGAGAGAGAGTGTGTCCCCTTGCCCAGAGCCCAAATCAGACACAAGACACGAGGGTCCGCTCTGCTTGGGTACAGGGGCAAAAGACCCTGGAAAGCCCAAATTTCAGACTTTTATTCTGAGGGTTACAACTTATCTCATAACGGTACAGGGGAGGAAACGGGGAAGGGTCAGAGGGTCAGGGCCTAATTGGGAAGGAGTAAGGGAGGAGAGAGTGAAACACAAGATACAATTGTTAACTGAAGGATGGGAGGGGGAGTTTGACTCCCTTTCCAAGGCCAAATCTAACTCTACCTTCAGAGGGCCCTCACTTTCTAGGCCCCCAGAAATTCCTCAGGGGATATGTAACTCTCTGGGCTTGAACCACCACTACATCAGCACAGGAGAAAACCTGGGTTTATGGTCTTTTTATGTTTCTTACTTCTACTTGTACACATTACTTGGAATGGTAGCACCCGCTGAAGGGTAGAAAAGAGAGTTATGTCTGTTTTCTAAAGCATATCAATATAGGAGAGGGAATCAGCTAAAAAGTCCTTTCCCTGGATCCCATCAGAAGAAACTTGTATCAAGTATGTCACTTCTTTTTTCAGGTTCATAATCATATCTTATGCCAACCTACCTTACTGTAGTCTTGTAACACTCATGAAAACCTTGGTAATCTTGGCAACACTAAAAATTCTGATTATAATTGATTTCAAATTCCCTGACTCTGGTTCCATGAAGTCCTCCTGATGGTCAATGCTAGGCTCAAAAAACAGGTGAGAGGTAATAATCCTTACAAGGTTTGACATAAACTCCCAAGAAGAAGAGGGGAGAACTATAAGCAATTTCATTTAATTCAGAGGATTATTCTGTGAAAGACAATAGGACTAACTAAAGGTTGTAAAAGGAGTCTAGAGTGAGCATGAGTCAGGAAAGAAGAAACAGGAGAATGCACGGGGCTGAATTTTCAAACTGGTGACCAAACAATAATGAGCGAAACAGATTATCAGACATCAGAGACACAAGAGAAGTCTTTGTGCAGGTAGTAGCCTACTGCAGAATCAAGAGTGTGAATTACTTTAGCATGTATTGAAAGGTCTAAGCTAAACCATAATATTTTTGAGTTGTCATGGGATAAACACTATTTAATATCTTCATCAATGACAGAGAGTAGGATCAAGGGCACCCTCAGCCAATTTACATATGACACCAAGCTGAGTTCTGTGGTTGATTGACTTGAGTAAAATACCCAGAGGGACCTTGAAGATATGATTTTATAGGAGAAGATATTTATGTTTCTCTCTTAAGAATGTTTATAAAATAAGTTCTTAGTATTTAATATTTCAGCAAATGTAGCAATTGAAAAGGAAGTTATTAAGATTAAACATACTAATATAAACAGTCTATAAAGTAGCCTAATTTTAAAGCCATATTACAAGAATATAACTATAAAATCACATGTATTTAGGCAGAAGACTTTAATATCTGGAGAATGATGATGATGGATCGTAGGGCATTGCTTTGGATATATGTTTTTGCACACATAATTTATAAATTGCCTGCCATCTAAATTTGATTGTGAGTTCATGTCCCTTTGAGTACAAAACACGAGTACATACATATAAGTAACATAATAATTTTAAATATATTGGTGTCACTTTGTGTTAGAAGTTTCCATATACAACTCTGAATAGCACTGGAAGATAGCTTTTCAGACAGAAGGGTCTGATATTAAGCAGTGAATGGTTTAAGATAACAGTATTTTTGAGCACTAGTTTGAGCAGCAAAACCATTTGAGTTCACATAGTGCACACAGTACCAGTACATCCTGAAATATTAACAAATCAATGTGCATTAACTAAAGCAATTATATGACAGTATTCATACTGACCTGCAATGAAAACTTCTTCCAGGTCCATCAACACATACACCTCCATTGTAACACAGAACTGAGTTCAGTGTGGACTCACTGCAAACATCAACATCAACTTCACAAAACCTGCCAGTGTACCCACTCAGGCAAGTACAAAAAAATGCATTGATGGCATCTTGACAAGAACCTCCATTAATGCAGGGCGCAGATTCACATTCCTGAGAAGAGAAATAAAAATACATCTATTGCACATCTTTAAAACCCATCACTTTTTCATCTCAACAGCACGTGCAAGAGACAGAGATTAGAAAAAGTATTGGACTTCTTTATTGTCTGAAAAGAGAAGTCTCTAATTTGGCACAATTTTTTGTTTATATAGAGATTTTTTGATTACAGCTCACAATCACTATACTTATTCCTACTCATTAATCTTGCAGAGATGGAAATATAACTTTATATAAGCAGTCTTACAGCCAAAAGTATGCAATCCCACTCATGATTAAATTTTTAAAGCATGCTTTCAAGCCACCGTCTATGCAATTACTTCTTCTATTTTTTTACATTAGGGCCTACTGCTGTAAAAGAAACACATTAGTAAGGCAATTCTGGACAGCATAAAGAATTGTTTATATAAATGAATGCACACAAACCTTTTATCAGTATTTCCCGAGAAATGTTTTCTCATTATCAATTAATACATAGTATTGTAAATAGAAACATGTTTATGTGTTCATATAATAACAATTTCCTCTGATAAAGCTAATGTAAAAATCATCAAATTCAAACCACACAAATTAGCAGCAAGTTAATATTTCTCCAGAATTACAGGAGAGTTGAGCTAGGGCAATAGCCAGTGCAAAAAATTGTGGGTTTGTCCTTGAGCACAGAAACCTAATTGTTACCTGTATCCCAAAGGAGTTGTATTTTGCAGCTGCAACCCAAATAGTCTAGCGAAATCCAGTATTTTAAATTTAGTTTCACACTCCCGTAACTTTAGAAGGTTTAATTCTTTAAGGATATCCAAGGGCACTCACATTTCCTGCAGGTACTACAGTAGCTTTGACAGAATGTACGTGCATATATCCATGGGGAATTGTGAGAAAACAACTTATTTTCCTATAAGCTCTCCAGCTGGGTGTATATAGGATGATTTATTAGTAAGCATTACATAAGCTAATTGAATTATATATCCCACAGGAAGATGGAGATAGTCCTACAGACTGCCAAAATTCCTGTGTCTAGGTTCTAGAAGTAGCCTTTTGCTGTATTAATTATATTATTTGCTGGCAGGCAGTAGTGTTCTTTTTTTGTTTATAAAAAAATCTCAATTCTCAGCTCCAACTGCCTAACTTTTTTCTATTCCATTAACTTGTCTAGTCTTCTTGATTTGTATTCTCCTGTATTTCACACTGCAAACCCAAAAATTATTTATTTTCATTAGCAGAATAAATTAAATCTATATCAATTAATGAATTCAAAATTTAAAGTCCAAAGTATGATTCAAAAGTTAAAGTAAAAAAAATACCAAAATCATCAAAGTAACTAAGGATAAGTTTGAAGCTCAGACGAATGTTCACAGCTTTGTTTCAATACACTATCACTGTTGCACCAAGTTGACAACAATGCAAAACCTTTTTATTTTCTTCTGTGAAACCTATTGTTCTTCTAAGATTTTGCAGTAAGATAAACATCAGACAGTGTACAGGATAGAAATCACACCTATCACTTTCCAGTATATTTTGATGAGCTGCACTTAAAAGTTTGTCATTAGACTTACAAAAAAAACAAAGTACACTCCTGCCAGAGATGTGCTAGTCTGCACTACTCTTAACTCATGCAAGAAAATTGTCAGAGAAAAGAAGGAACCGTGTTAAAAATACCACAAATAACTTTATCCCAACCTAATACAGTATATTTTAACCTTTTCTTGTTTGCCTATTATTCATAGGAAAATTTCCTCTGAAGAACTAAGAGAAACAAAAGCTATAAAAATAATATTCACAGAAAATTGTTGATATATAGGTACGTCACAATTACTGACTTATTTATGGTTAAATGTGTACCTAAATCTGAAACTTTAATTTGAACAGGAATTTAAAAATGCATAATTTTTAAGCTTTAGAGACAAAAACTTAAACTGACAGCAAACCTCTTAAGACTTTGTGCAATTCTGCTAACAATTTGCTAGCAATAAATGCTTAGGAACAAAAAAAATCCAAAATCCAACCAAAAAGAAAACCCCAACTAAAAAACAAACAAACAAACAAACAAAAAAAAAACCCCAAAACCCCCAAAGCCCTACATGCAGAAAAACCCCACCAAAAAAGCATCAACCAAAACCAAAAAATCCCACAAAGAAAATAATATTAAAATGAAACTCCTCCCAAAAGGAACAAAATTAGTTTTAGCTCTGAGTTGGATTTCTCAGTAGAATTATTCCATTTAGAAAGCAGAGAACATCCTGGGACCTCCAGGTCCAAATGAGCAGTTGTAACACTGAGAGGCCAAGGGGCAATAAAATTGATAGCTTCGGTCCCTAACTTGTTTTCTTCCTCAGGAACTTTCTACAGACATCAAGTACTCTTTTAAATTACTATTGTCTCAGATTTCGTTGGGTTTTTTTGTTTTTTTTTTTTTTTTTAAAGCCCTACTTTAATGTTTTGTTTCCTCTGAGAATGAGTGCCTTTGCCTTCCTCTTGTGACCGGGAGGCCCAAAACTTTCCTGTGTCCAGGCAGGAGGGGGAGGCAGTGTCCACTGGGGATCCCCAGGAAGACCCTAGAAAAGACCATTTTGAAACAGGTTGGCCCCTTCAAGCTCACAAAGGACCACATAGGAGCAGACAACCACACTGCCACATGTGAGAACACCACACCACAGCCGGTGGATGTGCCCCAAAGGAGGCTACAGCCCATGGAGAGCCAATGCTTGACCATTCTCCTGGCAGGAGCTGCAGCCCCTGGAGAGGACCCTCTGCAGACACACATTTTCTGGCAGGTTGGAAGGAAAGTCTTTTAGTTTTTCATTGACAGTAATTTAAATTAATCTTCCTCAGGCTGAGTCTGGTTTTCTTGTGACAATAATTGGTGACCATGACCAATCTCTCTGTCCTTATCTTGACCCACAAGGTTCTCTTCTTATTTCCTCCTCTCCTGATAAGGAGGAGGCGTGCAGGAGTGACTGTGTTGATGTCTGGCAGCCAGACAAAGGGAAGTCACCACACCTGGGTACTCACACACTGTAAAACATTATTTTCTGTCCTTTCAGAGCAAGTAACGTCCAAATGGAACTGAAATGCCTGGCTGTCCTGTGGCCATCATTGCCCTTTTTCTTTTTCCGTTTCTGTTTTGTTTGTTGCATACAAAGGCACCTTTAGTCAAACCAGGGCTACAGCCACCCACAGACAAGGACTGAAAAGCTGCTCCTAAGGTCTCACCTTCTCATCCTCTTGTTCTGAAGGGGTTTGTTCCTTGCACTGTCACCAAAATGCCCACACACCAATATTCCCCTTCCAAAATCATCTTTCAAAATGGATGGCTTTAATAAACTCCAATGTAAAATGATTTAAAAAAATGAAAATCATGCAATTTTAATTATTTGTATAGAGTTTTTATCAACTCTTCGCTAGTCTGAAACACTTTCTTTCTCATCCATATGTCTTTTGAGTTTTCTTGTATCTGACCTCCTAGGAGTAAAGCAGGAGGGATCCCTTTCAGTAAGCATTTCTTATTCTGAGTTTGTTTTGTTTTTTTCTGTGAAGCGTGCACTTTCTCCATTTTGACCTAACACGGAATCCTTTGAGTTTATGCATTGTTAACAGGCAATGACCTTGGAAAAGATTTAAAAATTATGATGGACAAGCTATCAACATGAACTCCCATTGGAAGGCTATGGAAAAAAATGCTAATTCTACCCTTAGGTCTTCAGAGAGGGGAACTGTGACTTACACTATGACTTACTAAGACAAGGCTATTATTTCTGTTTTTATGCTTAGTGGAAATTGAGACACTGTGCCAAGATTAGAATCTGTTTACTGTGAAAGATGTCAAAAAATGTAGACTATAGAATGATTTAAATACTTGCTAATACCTCACAGTAAGTTGAATCTAAGAAAAATAACACAACAGAATTTTTAGGATAGAATTTTTTTTTCAAAACTATTGTTGCATCATCTATATAATTTTCACATGATATGCTGAAAACATAATATATAAGGGTTAAAAATTATTAGACAAATTTATGGAGTATAGATCTGTTTTTAGCTATTAAAAGTGATCATCAATATGAATTCTTTGCTATAAGAAGTTCCAGAATTCTTGATGGTTCTATGAGTGTTCTCAGGTAATCAAAAAAAAAAAAAAAAAAGAAATTGAGAGAGAGAGAGAGATAATGGCAGTGCACAGTTATTTTCACAAGAACTATTATGAATTGAGTATTTAAGTCCCAGAGAAGGTCAGTATAAAAATAACCTCCTGGATTCCCCAAATCCAGATATATCCAGCAAGAGATAAGCTTCAGTTGACTACCAAAGGTCAGTCACTGTAAAACCACCAAAAGTTGTTCTTCCACCTCATTAGGCTCGAGGCATCTCTAAAACATATGCTCTAGGCAAATAAAAGTTAAATGCAAGTATTAATTTCCATGGAGATGTAAATGAATGGAATATACAGACTTCTGAGAGGAGAACAGAATGGTGATTTTTCTGGCAGCATTTTTACTAAAGTATTTTTACAGTAAATATAGGTCCTTATTGATTTTCCTAGCATAGCAAGGCAATTTAAAAATCAAGACAAAAAAGTGATGGAATATTGAGATTTCTAGTCATGCAGCTCTTTTACGGGTAGATTCTCTCAAGAATCCTTAGTTCAAACAATGTCATACAAGATCCACTACACTTATTAGAGTGCAATAATTTATTATTTCTTCTCCATGTTTCCTGTTCTCTGAATGTCATGGTGTAGTAAATCTTGTTTGTACAAGGAAGAAAATGACTGCCCCTTAAGAGGGTCCACTTGGCGTGGCACAGTTCACTGGTTCTGCTGGCAGGGAATTGTTCTGAAATCTGGACTCTTAACAAGTGACCTAGAAAGGCTCTTTGCTCAAGGCATGCTACTTCCATATCCAAATCTGTGGGTCCATGCTGACACCTGTCTTTGGAACTGAGATTGTTCTGTCTAAGAAAGCCCAACTTTCTACATATCTCATTAAATTATCTCCAAATTCACAATCCATTGTTTCCAACAATTCCAAGGGAGCACATTTTGGCAAACTAATAAAAATCGTGAAAATCCACTATTTTTCAAAATAATGTGTCTATTTAATACTGTTTCTTAAAATCTAGAGGTGCATTATGGAAGTTAGGGTTTTTTTTCTTTTCCAACAGAAAAGTCTATTTTCCATTAGTCCTCCTTGGAAATGCTTTAAAATCTACTTCTATAAAAGAGAATAAAGGAAAAAAAAAAAGTAAATGTAGACTTATTTTTATTTAAGTGAAGGTTTTTTTTATCAAAAAGGTAATTATAAAGTGGAATGATTCTTAAGAGAATTCATTCAAATCCACTGTGGTAATGGGGGGCAGAGTGAGGTAAGGGGAGAAAAGAAAGATAAGAAAGGAATTTAAAGATCTGTCTTGCGCAAAAGAAAGATGCTTTTAAGAGGCATGCTTCCATTCATTTAATGATAGGACATTATTCTCAGGTCAATTGAAGGTTTTTTAATCAGCAAGAGCCACGTGGCTAAGGGTTTGGAATGAAATAAAAAATAAAGTATGCAGAAAGTAAAAAATAAAAGGTAAATAAATGTCTTAGAAACTAATTCATTTTTTAAGACAAAGTTTTTTACATACAGAATATGGTATGCATATGGTTTAATGCACACTGAATCCAGATTCTGAAAAAATCATCTAATTTTACAGTGTGTATACTTTGGATTAAATCTTAATAGTATTGAAGCCATATAAAAGTATGAGATTATATATAAAACATCTTGAGGAATGAACTGGTTAAACTTCTGTCCATATTTCAGAACACTGTTTTTATCCAATATATTTAAACTCAAAAGGAGTTCAAAATGATAAGAATGTTTCACCTTGAAATTTTGTATTATGAACATGAGGAGAAGAGAAAAAATAATAAAAATAAACCTAATTTTGAGACAACAATAAAAAGCAGGAACACACTGGATCAGATAAGTGCTCCATCTGGTCCAGTATTCAGTATATAGTAGTGGTGGAGGGAAAGCCACTTCAGTAAAATCTGTCTCCCATGTATCCTCCCTTCAGCAAGTAGAACTGTCTAATCTGACATGATAAACTCTATTTCCCTGCCTAGTTCATTTTTCATTCACTTGTGGCCTAATTTTTCTGAACCTAGTAAGAGATGACCTGACTCCCAGCCTTTTGGGGCAGCAAGTTCTAGGAATTCTCTGCTTCCTCTGAAAGAAAGTAGTTTGTTTTCTTCCAAATATTTCTATGTCTATTTTTATCATGTCCCCCCAAGTGTTTTTGTTCTTCACTACAGAATTTGGGGAACAGATTTTCCATTTATTGTCTACTGCAGTAGTTTTCTGAATCTTAATTACATTCCCTTCAGCTTTGATGTCTTTGAAGGGAATAGTTTCAGCCTTTAAATATCTCCTTATATGTCAACTATTCAATTCACATAGTATTGCTATCTGTACCTCTTCTAACTCTACTTGTGCTCCTTAAGGTTCAGGGTCCAAAACCATGCACAGTGACCTATGTATAAGCCCACCTCAGCTTTACGTATTTTATAGGAAATCATGTCTTACTTTCTTGTTACTCTTCCTGATTATGCTCAGCAGGGTTTTTTGCTATGCTTTGCTGTGACTGAGATTGAGACAATGACTTCAGAGAACTATCAATGACTGTTCCCAATCTTCTTTCCTGAATTGTAACTGATAGGTGAATTCAGTTTTATGAGATTATTTCTCCCTAGAACATTGCTTTACACTGAACTTATCTGCCACCTTTTCCTTCTTTCCATTTTTTGAAGTCCTCTTGGCATTTGTCAAATGCAAAGAATTCATTAAGCTTCTCTCAAACTCCATTTGAGTGCACATTTTACACTTTCACCATCAAGCAATTCCACAAATTCCCTACTTCCAGATTTTGATAGATGTGAAGAATTTTTTATAAGTTACAATGCCCTTTACAAGACACTTTCCAATTTTTGTTTCAGGTTTTTGAAGTTGCTGACAATGTTTCAAATAATATGTTCTAAAAATTATTTTATTATTATCATGTGGGTAAGCTCTCCATTTGTTTAGATGTCATTTTTTCCTTGTGACAGCCTTAAATTTCCTTCTTAAGCTAGTCAGAGGCTTTGAACAACTTTGTGTTCTTCAGCTGTAGCACACAGCTGTTAAACACCTGAGCTTTTAACATTTTTAATAGCTGTTAATATGCTTGTAGGCCTCACTTTTACATTTACACTTTTACATTTAATATTCCTGAGTTTTAAGATACATCCTATTGCTAGACCATCTATGATGTAAGGTCATATTATGATAACAAGTGATAAGATTTTCTCATGTAAGATATTAGAAATATATCTGTCAGTTGAACTTCCTCAGCACTTTGGGGATGAAATTCCTCTTCAACATTCATGTAGATCTCATCCATTTCTTTACTTCTTCAATCTATATTATCTATTTTTCCTATAACTTTCTATTTAAAAGACACTCTAATTCATTCACTCTGACTCATGGCCAGGATGTCTCTGAAGTATTAAACACACTGAATTTTTTCCGTGGGGCTGTAATTACAGATATTGTGTTTTGCAGAATAAAGTGGATATCTCCTGTCTTAGACCTATCTGTGTCTTGGGAATAAACCACATAATTTTTTTTTTGCTAAGTTAACCATAGTTTAGCTTCTTTCAAGAAATGATTTACTTTAGCAAAGGCTTTCTAAACTAGTTAGCAACAGGTAAATCTTTTTTTCTACAGTCGGGAGTGTGAAAAATCTGAGAGGCATGAAGAGCATCCACCTTATCTGAGGGTCTTTGTACATCCACCAGAGTTTGCCATACTCATGCCTTTAGTGCAATCTGGCTAGCCCTGATGAATAAATATTTATTTGTTTGAAGTAGCCTCTGCATGTGAATAAGCTGTGGTGCCTTTGTGCAAAACATTAGTTGATTTTCCTGATTTACCACTTGTTTCTATCATTTATCAAAACAGAGAGAAAAGACTGGTAAAACCAGATAAAATAAAACAACTCTAGGATGCAGCCCGATCACAGCTTTCTATCAGATGCAAGCCAAAGCACCAACAAGCTGAATATTCTCCTGTGTAAAGACTCAAAACGCTTTTTGTTTCCTTTTTGACAGGATGAGATAGTCTTAACTGAGCATGGAAGAAGCACATCTGTCAATCATGTCTCATCCATCATAGCAAAGAAACAAAAAAAAGCCAAAAATGTAAGAAGTAATGTCTATTACTAACCATAATTGCTATTACTGCACATATTACTAATCTATGCTTATCAGAGAGAAAGGATTGATTTTCTATCATGTACATTCATTTTACCATTTCAAAAATACACAAATGTCAAAGAGAATCATGCGTATTGGAATTGATTCACATAGTGCATATATATATTTACTGTTACTCCTTCTTGAGTGAATTCCATAAATGAAAAAGCAATGAAAACTGCAATAGATAGGGAAGTTCCAATATACACACTCCATAACAGATATACAAAAGTTGTAGGCTATAACTATAAAGATATAAAGTGCTAATTTTGTACCTAAAAGTATTAGACAACCAGAGAAAGTTTTGAAGTGTATTTTCTTGAAAACCTTACAGCAACATAGGTGAGGATGAAAATATCCAGGGTATAAAGTAAAGGAAAAAACCTCCATGTATGCCTAGGGAAATACATATACACATACACACATATACATATATTTTATTTTTAAACTGGTTATTTAAATCATCTTAGTTGCTGACCTTGCAATGATCACCCAGCCATTCTCTCACTCTCCCTCTTCCTACATGACAAGGAAAGAAAATAAGATGACAAAGCTCCTAGATTGATGAGGACAGAGAGATCACTTACCATTTACTCTAACAGGCAAAACAGACTTGACACAGGTAAAATAATAATTTACGTTCATGGATCTAGAAATAGCTTTTGGGCCAGCGAAAAACAGAAAGAAAACCTAAACCCACACCCCATTTCTTCCCACACTCAACTGCACTTCTCTGTTTTAAAGTGTTCTACCTCCTCGTTTCACCCTGAAAAGTTCAGACGGCCTGGGAGAGCAGGATCATAGTTTGCATCAGCTCCTCTCTGCTGCTCCTCCTTCTCCCACATTCCCCCTGCTTCAGAGTGGGTCCTCTTTTTGTGCTGCAGGGTGAAACTATTCCTGCATGGGCCTCTCTCCATGCATCACAGCTCCTGCCTACAGCCTGATCTTATTGGGGCACTCCATGGGCTGCAGCGCCTTCAGGGCATATCCACACCTGCAGCTTGGGGTCTGCTGTGGGATGCTTTGCAGATGTTTGCTCTGGCATGGCTCTTATCATGGACTACTAGCAAACATCTGCTCCACCATGATTTGCTTCAGAGGCTACAGCTCCCACAATCTCTGCTGCAGCACCTCTTCCCTCTCCTTCTTCAATGACTTTGGTTACTGCCTGGTTGTTTCTCACTATTCTTTCCTGCCTCATTCCTCTCTTTGCAGAGAAGTATTTTCTACTCTTCCTTAAATACATTTCTACAAAGGTGCCATCATGTTGAGTGAGAGGCTCAACTTTCCCCTGCAGTTAGTTGGTTGAAGGAGACTCAACAAGCTCCTGGCTTGTTCTCACAGAAGCCACTCCTGAAGACCCTCTTCTAAACAAAATCTTGGCTTCCACACCAAATGAAATTGCATAGCCTTTAATTCAAAGAAATGTACCTTCAAGTGAAGGGAAAAAAATCATTTATCTGGATTAAATCATGGCTCTTTTTTAAAACAAAGGAAGTGGCTGAAGCTAATCTAGAAAAAAATAATCACAGAGCATAGGTCTACCATGATTATTGTGATGTGCATCCCCTTACATAATCAGCCTAGCTGATCACTGTAAGAGTTGCACAGGAATGAAATATGTCTGAGAAGGATGAATGCAATGATAGAACCTTTAAAATATGGCACTTGCAGCACAGTGTAATCTGGGAATCACATTGCATGCAAATAGAATGACTATCAGAAAATGAAGCTGTTACTCTAGCAGACTTATCTGTCAAAGGTATATGTATATTGTTTCTTCCTATGAATTTCTAATCTCTGCATTTTCAAACATCTCACTATGAAATATGATTATCTTTTGAATATAATTTTATGATGTTGTCTACAGGTCATTTAATCTCTCGTTCTCTTCTAATGGAGAAAAGTGTAAATCATGGATGTTTTTTGAGAAAATATTACCCAAGCATATTCTCTATTAGCATTGGCAACAGTTGTTAATCATACAGATTTGCAACATCATATCTTATCATATCATGATGGCAATTCTGTAGAGCTGGATTACTTATTTTCTAGCTTTTTCTTTCTTTAAAGGAATTTGGAGCTAATATTCCAGCTATATTTACTCCTTGTGTGAGGCTTTCAAGGATTTTCAACAGAAAAATTATGCGCCATACTTTCTTTATGCAATATGACACATTTTTAGTTCTATAGTACTTTAAGCTGTAAATAAAACATTATGAAAGGTTCCTACATTTGTATGCAAGTTAAAAAGAAGTTTCTGTAACATTTTGGAATATTTTTTGACAATTCAGTGGCACAATGTTAGAAGCCAGACAGCCTGAAGGAAGGTTCATGCCAGACTTTCTCATGCCAGATTTTCTCATGAGACCAAATGCATTTTAAAGGATCATGTCCCAAGATCAGATTAAACTCCATTTGGCAGAAAACCTAAAAAAGTCTAAATAATTTCAACACTTTCTGCAAAGCATAGTCAATATTGTAAACTCTGTTCATTTTTCTGCCAGATGCACTCACCTTATACAAATTGGTTTGGTGACCATGGGAATCTGCACAGCACAGACTTACATATATGGCTGCCTTCTTATCCTCAGCCATTCCCCATTAGGGCATAAAATATTAATGAACTTCACAGGAGGAAATGGGCAGTGTATTTAGTACCCATGTTTTTGTACCATAGAATTCTACTAGTGCATAGATTTTGAAATTTAAAGACAAGTCATGGCAACTTTCAGTGTAGAACATTGCACCTTGAAGTTTACTATACAAATATGCAGTAAACTACAGGAAGTGAGACTCAAACATGCAAATCAGGTAATTATACGATTCATACCTAACTGAGGGACAATTGATTTTCGGGTAATGTTGGCTTAGCTTGCTGTAGTTTTTCAGATTTATCATTCACACTTCACCTTTAAACTTCTTTAGACATTTTGTTAGTGGTCTTTTCTAATGCAGTGTCATGTAAACAAAAAATAATGCACTTCTCAGAAAGGATTTTAAATAACTAGATTTCTGTCATGCATTTTCAATATACAGACTTCAGAGGTTAACTAAATAAAGATGAGTTTTAAGTGATGTATTTCCCTTTCCCCTATAATTAAAAGAATATTTTTAAAACCTACATTAATATTTATCTCACATCTTGAGCTGGTCCATCCTGGTTCACAAGAGCATTGATACCCATCAATGAGATCTATACATCTGAAACACAAAACAGTATTATTCAGGGGAACCTCTGCAATTCCAGACTCAGCACTAGTAATATCATTCCATGCATTTCAAAATAGTGGTCTTATGTAACCTACTATAATCCATGGTACTTTTCAATAGTTTTATAATATATTTCAAATATATATATATACATATATATATATATACACATATATATATATACACACACACCATGGGTGTTGAGGCATTTTGAAAGGATTCTAATTGTCACATTAAAAGACATCTTCCCATTTCAACCTGTTGGCATGTAACAACCAAAGATCTGCTTTTAGGTATACTAAACACTAATTAATCTACACTTACTGAATACTAGTTATGATAATGAACAAAAATGTAAGAGAAATTGAGATAATGTAACTATATAACATTAGCTTAATCAGGCAACATCTGTCATCTTTAAGTGTGCTTATACTCTTACTTTATGGAAGAACATAATTAAAAGCGTATTTATCAAACTTCCCATATAATTAAGTGTTAAATATTGCAAGTTAGGTACATTATCATGGAGATAATAATAGTTAAATAAAAATAGGCACCTTCCATGAAGACAAGGATTTGGCAAGCATTCATTAACATTTATCTTGCAGTTTGTTCCGATGAAACCTCTTTTACAGTGGCACTTGTAGGAATTGATGCCATCAATGCAACTTCCATTGTTGAGGCAAGGGGAAGACATACATTCATCTATATTTTCTTCACACCGATCACCTGTTTAAAAATCCAGAAAATGCAACTAACTTTTAAATTCTAAACTCAAACCAACTAGCAGAATATTTATTAATATTAATATTTCCACAATTTATTTTAGTTACATAGATTGTTCATGTAGTTCAGGATGTTCATCAATAAAGAATATCCAACTGGAATTACCTACAGTGTAAATTTCAAAAATTTATTGGATAAATTGAAATACATGACAATAAATGATAAATATAAAATTATGACACCTGGAATGGTAGCAAGGCCTTAAGTTCCAGCTTGCAAGCAATGGAGAAATTGAAGTTTCAAGATGAAATTTGTTATTCAGTTATCAGGAAATTAAATAGCACAAGTTTCCCATAGGAGCAATAGAGAACTAAAATAATATTTCTTGGTGTTAGTCTAGCTATAATACTTATATAATACTTATTTTCTCAAAAAAAGATTGAAACACAGGGGTTTTTGATAAATTATGCAAGATGTAAAACTTTTTGTTTCTTGTAGACATTCACTAGGAATGATATGGCGGTGCACTTTTAGGTTTGCAAGTGCCACAACTTCCATCTAAATATCTGAAAATATTAGTATTTCACAAATTACTAATTGACAAACAACACATGCCTGGGTATCTTTTTATGCAGTTACTGCCCACAGCCTGGGAGGGAGCTGAGGACCACACAGCCTGTGCCCACAGTAGGATGGGGGGAAGAAACAAAATGTGGGAAAACTTATTGGTTGAGAAGACAGTTTAACAGGTAAAGCAAAAGCCAAGAATGTAAGCAAAACAGAACAAGGAATTTATTCACTGCTTCCAAGAAGCAGGCAGATATTCGGCCAGCTCCGGGGTCTTGGTTTGAGAGAATTTAAAAGAGAATACTATGGAACAAGTTAATCATTGACAATTATTCCATATTCATGTGTACTTCCAATACAACCTAATCTGTTGAAAAAGTAAAAATTATATTTCCTTTCCAAATTTGTGCCTAGTTTATTTAAAAAAGTATAATGAGCTATAATTATGATTAGATTCAGCCAAGTAAGACTGACTCTGTTGGAAAGGAGAGGAATGTCTTGTAATGGTATCTCTCTATTTTGCCCTTAGTAGGAAAGCTTTAGCAATATTAACAGGAAATTTGAACCTTTAGTCCTGCCAGTGCTAAAAGATTCAGATATCTCTAGAGGGTAAAATTCCATTTTGTCATTCCCACCCTAGAAAGGATTTCCAAGATTTGCTGTGAATAAAAACTATAATCATTATAGTAATTATGTAAAAATGAAAATGACTACATGTATCATAGGAAATTAATTTAAAATTTTAAAAGGGACTAAAAAAAGGGTTGTTTTAAGTATTAGTTCTAACAAAGAAAATAACCTTCTCAATAAAAGGAGTTCAAGTGTTCTTGCCAAAATGCACAAACCCAAAATATATTTGGAAGTTCTTATAAAAAATAATTTATATTCTGATATTAAAATTTCTTCTTTAAATTCAACATCCATATTCTAATAACCCCTGAACAATACATGCCTAATATATCACTAATACATTCCTAGCATCAATTCCTTAGGATCACTGGATTAATCCCTCCTGATATGAATAAACCTCTTAGTTTAAATTATTTCCAAGAGCAAAATGTGCTAAACTCACAATTTGTTGCACTGTAGGCATAAAAAGCTGGCAATTGGTTACGACTATAACCTAGACAGTCTGTCATTCTTCTCCAATGTTTCTGTCACTTAATTTAAAACCTGCCTTCTTTTTTAATCCTTTTTCAAAGTATGAAAACTTTTAATTGAAATAATATTGCTGAATACAACCAAATGTTCTGTAAAGTTGGTGCCAGACAGACTATAATATCACATAACAAGTACTTTGCTTAAAATGTCACCTGTAAACTTTTTCATAGCTCTGACTGTGCCAGATGTGTTACTGGCTGAAGACATCTCTTCGGCCTCAGCTTTAGAGACCATACTTACCTTGCTAGAAATAATTCCTCCACACATTAAAGAAAAGGGAAAAGTACCCCACATATGCCATGTGGGAGGGGTTAATGTCTTGATGGCAACCTGGAGGCTCCCCCACGTGTCAGAATGCTGCAGGAGGCAAGGAAATGCCATAGATGTGACTAATAAAACCATTATAGACAAATAAGAGTGACACAAAGATGAAAAGACAACTATTCTCCTGCTCTTTCATCCATTCATGGGAAGGATCAGTCTGTCTCATATCTTAATAAGGAAGTCTCAGCAGCCTTTTCCAATTCCTGCTTTATATTCAACACACTTCAACTGCATCTTGAATCGTGTGTTCAGTGTTGGGCCCCCAGCTACAGAAAAGGGAAATTAAGCTGGTGAAGGGTCTGGAGCACAAGTTCTGTGAGTGGCTGAGGGATTGGGGTTTATTAACCTGGAGAAGAGGAGACTCTCCACAACTACCTGAAAGGGGGTGGTACTGAGGTAGGGGTTGGTCTCTTCTGCCAGGTAACAAGTGGCAGAATGACAGGAAATAGCCTCAAGTTGCACTAAGAGAAGTTTAGATTGGATATTAGAAAATTTTCTTCACTAAAAGAAATGTTCACAGAAACATGGTGCCCAGGGAAGTGGTAGAAACACCATCCTGGGATTTGATGTTTGAAAATACTATATACTCTGACTTGTTTATTTCTTCTCAGACTCATAAGGATATATAATAGAATGCATTAACATATATTATAAGAATATATAAAACCTCTATATAATGAATTTGAAATTACTTCATTATTAGGGTTAAAGACCCTAATAATAAGATGATGAAGACACTTCAGTTTTGGGGTTTTGTTTGTTTGTTTGTTTGTTTGTTTTGGTTTTTTTTTTGTTTTTTTTAAATAGGAGATAATAAAAATATTTGAGTGCCATTTGAGAAGATTAAAAATTCAAGATACCAATTTATGAGAACTGACTACATTGAAAATATGAAAAGGAAGAACAAAATAATTTTGTACAACAATAAAATCAAATATGTTCTACCTGGAAAAGAAAAACAAATTCATGATAAACAAGCAATTGATTGCTGACATCACACTCAAAAATGAAAAAGAATAATAAATCAGCACGTTATACTAATTTATACATGATATTAAAAACATTAAAAAAAAGAAAAAGAAAGTTGGTCTTTCCCCAGAAACTGAAAATTTTTCATCCTGTTGCAAATAGAAGGAATTGAGAAAAAAGGAAAGATTTCCTTTCAGAATTGCTCAGCAGCACCTAGTTCCCTCACTCGAGTCAATTTTGGTATCAAATATTATAAGACTATTGAGAACTACTTATGACCACTTCATGAGATTTCTTTATAGACAGATGTTAAGATCAGTTAATAGGTTTATCATATGTATAACCAATAATGAAGACAATTATGTATATTTTTAAAAATCTATAGCATACATATAATGGAGTGAAAATTAGCAAATTAAATGTGAGTAGATATACTAAAAACCATATTGCAGAGCATACTCCAGTTACAGAATGAAAATCAATTATTTGTAAAATAATTTCTTACTAATCTAAAAACATACTTAAAAATAGTATGACTGCAAAGAAGAAGTACTCATTTTGTCACATTGGCATTAATCTCGTGAAAAGTATAAGGTCCTTTTAATGTCATTTCAGTATTGTCTCATTCAGCCTGTTATGAGTAAATAATTTGTTAACAAAAGTTTTCTATGTCTAGCTCGTGGAAAACTAGGGCTGATAAGGTCACTGAGCTTGTTTTTGTTGATTTCATCTTAAGTAAGATTTATTATAGCTTAGTGACTAATACCAGAGATTTAGATTTTCTATTTCTATTGTACTTTGCATCAGTAATAGACTTATTTCAGGCAATTATTTCACCTACATCAAGTCAAGTTAAATCGGTGCTAATTAGACTGCAGTAAATTTGAAAGGTTACCACCTATTTTGAAGTATCTTTTTCTTTGTTTAGACAAGGTTTGAATTCCACTCTGAGTGGGAAAGCAAAGAGAACTTTACAAGATAAGATTAGACCACAGGAAACAAAGTAATTAAAACAATAAAAAGTTTTGATTTGCTTGGTCTGAAACTCATACAACATTTGTTTTCATTGAACATCAATTTGGGATCTTAGATATGTATGCATGGCAAAAAGGACCATGGCTTATCAGGCAGTGACAGGGTTGTGGTGTCACCCCTTCCCCAGTGGGGCCACCCCAGAGCTGAAGCCGGAGCAGAGCAGGCAGCAGCCACTGGCCCCAGCTCAGGGGTTAAACCAGTGACCTGATCAGGCCATGGGGAGGTTGAGCCTTTGCACTGCTCTATTAGTGCACAGCTAGGGCATCCTCCTACTGAGGGCAGAAATATTTACGGAAATACAAAATGAAGAAATCAAGCTACACCTAATGAGAAAGCAGTTTGGGATTAAGATTTAGTTGACAGTTGAATAAACTTAGAAAAAGAGATATAGAACAAGATAAACCTGAAGACCGTGCAAGTAAAATCTTAATTAATGTTTGAACATTGGAAACATCTTAAGAAAAACAACACAGTTGTCAATATTTCCAGAGAAGGCAATGTGATATGGTTGTTCTGCAAAGAGCAACCATCTGCCAGCAGTCATTGCTTTAAATATTTATTTCTGTGACTGACTGAAACATCCACAGGTGTTTAAATGGTGAATTGTTTATTTCTGTCTTACTAGTTCTATCTGATAAGTTTGTTTGTTTCTTTCTAACTAGCTCCCAGTAGTTGTATTCCCCAGTTTAGAGCTGTCACTGGAACCATGCTGCCACTTCCCCTCCCTCTTCCAACTGGAGGCATAAAAGGCAAAGATAAAGAGTTGAGATAAAAAAAAATACTGAAAACAGCTATGAGATAAGGAAATTAACAATAATGACAACAGTATTAATAATAAAATGTATAAGAAAAGGAAACTATTTACATGGAAAGCCCATGAAAAAAAAAAAAATACTGGACCGTTTTCCCTAACAGATTTTCTTGACTGGGATACTTTCTATGTTTCTGACCCATTAATTTTTTCATCTATACTTTCTTTTCTTATTCTGTTGATGAGAGGGACTTAAAGAACAGCTGGATGATAAACTGGCAGAAGGACAAGGTCAACGCAACACATTTAAAAAAAACCCAAACCCTTTAATCTCTCACAGAGATCTCAAAAGAGATCTCTCAAAGTCTTAAGAATGATCAGATCTTTCAATGAAGGCAGTCACAATTTGGTAATCCTAGAATCCTTTCAATTTTGCAATTAAAAATGAATTAAGTTCTTGAGTAAAAAAACTTGTATTATTAAATCCATTTTGCAGCAGAGTTGGTGACCCAGACACTTATGGTTTATACTTGAATGTAAAATAAATTTTGCATGGACATGAAAATTATTTCACTTGAAGCTGTTGGAATCATCTGAGTTATATTTTGACATAAGATTATTCTGACGACAAGATTTAGAAGAAGTGATTAACACCTCAGTCATGAAAGTGACCTTCAGGGCAAGTGATCATAACACATAGTGTTTAATTACTTATTCCTCTTAAAATTTTATACTGAGCATCTAAAATGAAATTAATATCAGTGTTTTCATTATTTTTTTATATCAAACGCAGTTAAATATGGAGATATATATTTTTTCTAATTTTACTTTTACACACTTGTGTAGTAGTGCACATTCAGAGTGCAACATCAGACTATTTTGTGTCAAGGAAGATATAGCTGTACTCCTAGATTATATTTTGCTTCAGTTTTCAACTTGCTGATTAAATTCCATTTGATTTGTAATTCCACAAACAGTCATGAGAGTTCCACTTGCTTACAGTGTATCTTCAGATTGCCTAAAAAGGAACCTTGGTAATCTATCAAGCGAAAATAATTCTTACATTGCCTTTGATGTTCTTAGATTGTGAACAAATTTCCAATATTTCATAACATTTACGAAATTAAAGGATTCTGCAATAATAGAGAGAAAAACAGTCCATGAGTAAAACATATTTCAAAGCCTTAGGGTAAAAGAAGATTATGAAAGTGTGGTGTTTTCTTACTCAAAATATCTATCCTCTATTCACATTAAGTCTCATAGTTGGTACATCACAAAGCAAAATGTTTAGTTGCTTGTTTCTTTAGATTTGAAGTATAAATTCAACAGTTAACATTCATTACTCCAGCCAACAAATGGCTGTTTAGACAAGACAGGTTTTTGATTCAGTGACTCACAAGGCATCTTCCATTTTATGATTTTATTTCTAACACTCTGGTGCCACCAACGTACAAGCAAGAAGCAGTAACAGCTGTGATCTTCAGTAAAGAGCTATTCTACTTCGGACTTTCAGAACTGCTTTATGAAATCACTTTGCTTCCTATTTTGCTCCAGGAAAAAAACAGTTTCTTACATGCCCAGATCACCAAAGTCTTGTTCTCCCAAGTATCTGGTATAAAGATTTCAACCAGGGTGCATTAGTGATATTTAGAGCTTAGGAAGGCCATTGTTGCTGCCAGTGAAATCATGACAGAATACCCCTGTGCACTTTTACTCTCAACAGTGATCCTCCATGCAAAGCATTAGATTTTATATTAGCAATGCAGAAAACAAGCTATATTTTAATAGTTAAAAATTATTTCTAATGTATTTTTTGTTAAACATCTATTTAAAATGAAATAAAATTATGAACAATGCAAAATAAATCCAAAATAACATAAATTTATGGTGAACTTAATAGATACATTATATGCCAAAATTTTAGAGCCTACAGAGCAGGGAGCAGTGTCTAAAGACTGCCTTCCCTAAGACAGTAAATTACATGATGATCAGAAAAACCATTTCAGAATTTCAAATAAAAGTTAACAATTTAAAAATAAGATTTAATAAGCAAAATGAAATATAGTAATATAATTTGGCCTAACTAATTAAATATACTGTAATTTTTTCCAGCTGTCATTCATTTATAAGTGTATAATATTTTAATAGTTGATGATTAAAGTTTTCAGTATGTTAAAACTTTTTTTTTTAATTCAATTTATTATTGGGAACAATACATTCTGTCAGCTATTTTTAAAGGGCCTGGTTTTTGAAAGGAAAGTTTTCCTAAATTGATGAAATTACTGAAGATGAAAGTGGAAATAAAACTATTTTTCAAATACTCAAATTATTTACTCTTGCAATACTGTTATAGTTTCAATGCCATAAATATTAGTATTTTGTAGTTAGATAGTCTTTTCAAAAACTCAGACTTTCAGAGAACTAATTTAAAATTCTGTGTGTCTGCCAGGAAAACAAGCACTCAACACACTTTTTGCTTCCTAATCCAGAAAAGCAATATCTTGCTTTGAAAATATTTCATTTGAAGTGAAATTACTTTCTCTCATTTCTGAGCTTGCTAACACTGCCACTTCATTTTAAAACTTTAGTTCAATTGCTATACTTTTCACTGCATGAACTATTCTGCACTCAATCTAAGTGGTACAAAGCATTGTTGTTGTCCAAACAGTGTCAGTTTAGGGAGAGGAAAAAATTTATTCGTTACAATTAAACGATGGGCAATCTATCACTAATTTTTAAGTAATGTTTTAGTGTTTGATAGACACCTTGACATCATATTACCCTTGTTAGCAAATAACTAACACTAAATAGGAAACAACTATTCTTGTAAATGTACTAACGAGATTTCTGCCAAAAAATATCTACTTGTAATACTTAACAACAATTGCAGCTAATTGGAAAACAAGAATCACAAAAAAACCCACTACAAAACTCAACATCTTATCCTTGCTGGTTAAATATGTTAGGGAAAAACACTAAAGTCAAACTGCTTTGTCAATAATGAAGGATCAAAACAAAAGCCCATCTGCAGAGTGCTTGTTCCTTTTCGAATTAGAATCTCCTAAATGCTCATGGGCAGGTGTCCTGTCTTTTAGAAGTATAACAGGGAATTCTTCCAGAAACACGTACATAAAGGTTAAGACAACTCTTTTAACATTTATCAGTTAGAAATTACATCTGCAGCACTACTGCCTAATGAACAGAAGATTCTGCGACACCCGAGAAGTACTACTTGGGACACAGATCATCTGAAGAAAATATCGCAGGGGGAGGCTTTAAAAGATTTAGGCAGGAAAATTATATAGATTCTTTCATTTTTTTCTGAAACGTCAAGAAAAGTGCACAAGTGATATGTGGAATGAGATTTGTAGTGAATGGAAGAAGGATATACAGCTATATAGAAATTCCCAAAACTGTACTTGTTCTGTGTTCTGTGGAGAATTACATTCCTCTCAGTTCAGTGGATGCAAATTGCATCCTTTTTTATCTCGTACATTATATGGCATTCATCACAGGCTGGAATAGATAGGAAAAAATATTTTATGCAAGGAAAGATGCAGAAATGATTCAACTTGAGGAAACAAGTGTAAATATTTCTGCAGTTGTATGATCCCGTGTGTTTTCATGTTGCTTAAGATGGATCTATCAAAACATGTATGAACTAGCTCAGCAGCACACCAAGCATTTAAATTAAAGTCAATATCATTTTAGGGAAATTTTACTGCATCTCTACCTGTTGAATATTTTGTTATGATTCTGTAAAAACGTAAAGACTAGCACTAAAGGCAATGGTGTCCATCCAACAGGTAAACAAAGTCAAGGTGTTTCTATGGTTCTGTGCAAATTCAAATGACAAGGTTGCATTTTATTGTTTGCAAAATTTACTGTGTTTCTATGAAAATAATTTGTTTCCTGGCTAAAATAAAAAGAATACGCATTGATTTTCTTTGTGCTCTACAATAACTCATTTCAATTGAGTGTATGGGTGACTAAAGAAATTTTAATTCAAGTCTTAATATAAATAATCTTGAGCTACTTCAAAAGACTTAGATAAAATTCTATTTAAGTTAATATTGATTTATCCTCCAATAAGGAGATAAATTTTTATTTTTGCTATAATATTAAGACCATGTAAAACTTTTGAAATAAGCTTTTTGGCTGCGGTAAAGAGTAGATCCTACCTGTGAATCCAGGCAGACAGAGACACTGATAGCCTCCAAGTCTGTTGATGCAGCTTCCTCCATGTAAACAAGGCAAAGTTTCACACTCATCTACGTCCATCTCACACAGAGACCCATAGTATCCAGGGGCACAGTTACAAATGAATCTTTAGAAAAGAGAAAATCAGGTATGTCAATGGAAGCAACAGTGGTACCTACTGCAATATTTTTAAGTCATATATATATCTCCTGATGCCAAGCTGGTATCCCTAATCCTCATTCATATTAAAATAATGAACAGACTTTTCTCATTTCCATGTTTCTGAAGCAAAGAGAGTGATTTTCTTTTTGTTACATTAATAGAAAATTTGGCACAGTAATTTTTACTGAAGGTGTAAGGAATTACTTAAGGGCTAATGATCTTCCTGCACAAGTGTCTGAATAACTTTTGAAGTATTGTTGAACAAACACAGGGTTTGTAACAATCTAACTAAAGAAAAATTTTCTTCTATTTCAGACTTTTTCTGAATAAAAAAAAAGAAAATGTAAGGAGGAAAAAAACAAGTTGTGCTGAAGACATTTTCCCCTCTACCTTCCCTTAAGGTTACATAAGAAGCAAAAAACTGAGTCAGTAGCATTTGCTTCCTCCATTTTAACTTGTGATATGATGAAGGTCCCATCCAAACTCAAAATTAACATTTCATTTAGTAGTAACTAACCTGTTTATGAGGTCCAGGCAAGTTCCATTGTTCTTGCAGGGTCTTGATAAGCACTCATTAATCTCCACTTCACAAAGGGTCCCAGTAAAGCCATGTTGGCAGGAGCACCTAGCAAAAAGGATGTGATACGATATTTTTTATGTCACTGCAAAGATTCTGGAAAAATATGGCAGATGTTGATAAGTATTAATTAAATGGTACCAAAATCATGTTTGCTTTTTACTGGTAATTGCAAAGGGCAGTACTTTAACAAGGACCAAAAAGTACAGTGGCTTCAGACTAAGACTTTTGTTATTATTAGCTGAAGGCCACAGGCTTTGTGCTGACCCCATCGTGCAAGGGCTGACTTAGAACTTTTCTTGGCCTGAGCTGTTTTTCTCTTGTTTTGACACCTGCCCTGTGGCCAGCTGACTGATGCCTCTCATGCTATAGCTTCAGCTCTGGAATAGCATCTATGGTGAGGGTGTGAGACACTGAGACGGTGTTACAAATAATAGCCTTTTGTGTTCCACTCCTGAAGGATGGGATGACATCCAGAGGAACCTGGACAACCTTGAGAAGTGGGCCCTTGGGAATTACATGAGGTTTAACAAGACCAAGTGCGAGGTGCTGCACCTGGCTCAAAGCAACCCTGATATCAACACAGGACGGAGGATGAACAGATTGAAGCAGCCCTGCTGAGAAGGACTTGGGGTGACTGCTGGTAAGTGAGAGGCTCCAAGAAGGCCTGAGACTGAAGATGAGAAAAATCCCACTATGAACATCATAGCTCTCCTGAAGAGACTTCCAGATGCCTGTGACTTGCAGTAAGACTGCCAGTTTTTGAGGAAGAACAAAATCAGTGATGCACACAGATACCGTGAGGATAATAATGATAAGAGATATTATTGTATGATTTCTTATATAGCAGCTGTAACTGCATTCTTGATGAAGTTTTTCTATTAATTTTAACTCAGATTGTTTCTACTATCGTAGACCATTTTCTTTTTAAAATTAGATACTCTTTATTTTAATTAGCCCTACAATAAATTCTTGGGGTCATACAGTGTATTCCTGAGGTATGGTGTATAGATAGGCTATACACCATAGATTTAGACAATAATGTAATTGACTAACACATTACAACCCCTGCCCCCTTCACTGAAGGTCAGCAAATATTAGACAGGCAAAGTACCAAAGGAAAAGCTAGATGATAAAAATCCATGTATCATATTTGTCATTGAAGCAATTTTCCTGACCTGTAGTGGTTGATCCCATCCACACAGAGACCTCCATTCTGGCATGGATGGGAGATGCACTCATCACTGTTAACTTCGCAGTAAGTACCCTCAAATCCTGAAACACAGATTTCATTAACCATGAATAAATGAACTCTACTACTTGATGTAAATAAAAAGGTTACAGATTCTCGTGGAGGTTTGGTTATCTGAGCCCAGGTCTAACTCAGACAATGAAAGTGCCTGGCCTGGGAAACCTCAGCTGCACTCAAAGCTGTTTAAGACCCAAGAGATGCATCAGCAATGCTACATCTTCTCTTTGGAGTATTTAATCTGAAGCTCCTTGCCCTTGGTTGTTTTGTAGCCAGGACAAATGCTTAGCCATGTAGCTGCTTATCAGAATGCTGACTCTGGCCTACAGATAGGCTCCCTGGCTTCACCTTGGATCTTTCCCATTTCCTGTAGCCTTGACTGGCATACTCTGTCCTTGTGGACACAGCCACTGGTGCTGCCCTGCCTGCCTCATTGAGAGACTGTCAGACTTCTGGCTGACCTTTGCTTCTGGAGGAGCCAGCCCTTACTGCTCACTGACACTTAAATCAGAACTACAAGTAGAAGAAACTACGAAAAAATGTTCTCTAGCTATTTTTGTTCCTTAGCTTCAACAAGTTAATTTCCAGACTGTTTGTGAAGTCTCAGCATACTTTAATGAACCAGAGAGAACTGATTTTGATGGACCACCTGGCTAAATATACTAGGGAAATGTAACCCATTTTAAAGGACTGAAAAGGCTTTCTTGGAGAGTGTGGGATAAAGTCAGAAACTAAAAGCTAATTCAGTTATTCATATATTATGAAGAGTAATGGATATTAGAGGTACCCCATTTATTCAAAGCAATCAGTAGCTGAGGGAAAAAAACAAACTTGTTTTAATATTTAAATGAAGAAAAAATGTGATTAAGATCTTATCTGCACAGTACATTGCTTGAATTATACATTACATTTGCCTGTGTAAATGTTCCGAATATGTTCTAAAACAAAATAAGACACTTTTCAATGATACATGAACCCTATTTCTCCTCTTAGACAGCATACTACATCTTATAACATTTGCATAAATAGGTGTTCTGCTAAATGCATACTCGTGTTAAAATTCTAAACATATGGTGGAGAAACTACAGCTACTTAGTTGAATTTTGCACAAATTCAATATATTTGTTTTCAGCTGGTGGAGAAGTGAAACCATTGCAATGAGCAAACTATTTGCATAATATGCAAGTGCTGATTTCAGGTTGACTAAAGACCATTAATAGAGTTCACCAAAGTGGTTTTGAACATCACTTAGATAAAAATTATATTAAAACAACTTTAGCTATTGAAAATCATAATATATTGCTATAAATATGGCAAAGGTTCTACTGGATTATTTGTTAAAACAATAATCAAAAATTGTTATCTCTACTTTTTTAAGATACCCAAATAAGAATAGACATTTATTTTTTTGTTATATTATGAATTTGTCATTTTCAAAGTACTTAATGAAGGTGGAGAAATCATGAAAGACCACAGTTAGAATGGTATGTCTTATTTTTATCTAGAGAAAATCATTACTGGAGGAAATAATTGTCTTGGTCAGAGAGGCAGGGAAAGACGTAGAAAGAAATCTCTGCTGGCACTCAAATATATGATCTAAACAGGAGCCCACATCAAAGAAGTTGATATTTTCTTCTCATCAGGATTATTTCTGTTCAATAATTTTTGGGGCTAGATCTGGCTGAAATGAGCTCTTAATATTTGCTGAAGGTTTCACAGTAATGTTACTACAAAGCTGGAAAAATAAAGCCTGGAACTTATCTCAAACCTTTCAATTATAGTCACTAATATTGTTATGATGTTATTATACTTTTTAGAAATGTCTTGAGCATTTCTTATTTGCATGTTTAATGAAAAAAAAACCAAAAAACAACCAAAGAATGGAATCAAATAAAAAAAACCCCAAAACAACAGCAACAAAAACCCAAACCAGACAACAAACAAACAAACAAGCAAACAAAACCCCAAAAAAACCACCAACCCCTCAAAAAAACTGTAAAAGAATTGTCATAATAGCAACAAATTTTTGTCCCAATGTACTGCTTTGAAATATTTCTCTCAGCACAGACAACTTTGTATTCTGAATGGGTTAGTTTATTATGTGCAAATGTGCCTGAACCAGAGCGAATCATCCAAATACTTCTTATCTGCAGCATGTGTAATCTGCATTTAATGCTGCTGAACCTTCATCTAGTCCTACCTGTAGTTTGATTAAGGAAAAAGGAAAGGAAAAAGAACTGTAAATCAGTACACCACAGACCAAACTAAGTGCCAGACCTGGTTGTGTGAGCAGGCTGAAGTCACTGACCCACAAAATATCCAGTGAGTTCAAAAAATGCCATCCAGTGCCACTGAGTAGGAGCAGAAAAGGTGATAACACATTTTGCTAATTCTGGTTCAATTAAGGCATTGGAGGACATAGTGAATGTAAGATGCTACAACTCACTGGACTATTTGTAGACAACTTTCTCATTTGTAGTTTACCATTTATTTGAAATGTTTGAAATTTCTAAAACTAAATTTGGTTACTGAGTGGAAGGCTGTCAATGGGCAGGGAAAATGGAACTTCAGTAAGAGGACACACTGAAGGTAAAGAAATTTAGCATAAAAAATAACTCACAGACATATAGATACATTTTAGCTTTATAATTCTATTGCAGAAGAGTTGAGAAGATAACAAAGCAAAACTGAAAAAAAATTAACAGGGTTTATGCAAAATAACTGGGTTTTTTTTGTGATACTATAGAATATTTAAGCAAACATCTTAAAAAAACCCCACAGTTATTAGATTAGAATATATAAAACAGAAAATGGAGGAATTGCTCATTCTGCTTTTCCCTGTCATCCTCACTGGTTATGGATGTTTTATGGTCTTTTTGAAGTAAATAATACAGAAGTGAATATACAAAGCATTATTTAATGCATTTTTGAACGCAGTAGTAGATATTTTTCCAGGCCATAATAATACATCAATACCTTGAAAAGACATAAAATAAGCAAACTTATAGCAGGCATTCTACTTTTTCTATTTTTTCCTGCAAATGCAGAAAAAGAACATTTTAATCACAAAATTTTACTATCTATCTACTACATTACAAAGTGAGCAATTTAAGAATTGTTTACTATAAAATTTTCTTATGATGCTGACAAATTATCTCAGTCTTTTTTTTATTGAAGAAATGATAATTTTTTTTTATAATGAAATATACTATTAAAAATTACAGACAACTACTTAGATGATATTTTGATCTGTGATGACTTTTTCTTCAGAATTTTTAGCATTTCTAGCATCTTTTCAGGAGATTTAATGGAAACCTGCTTTGAACTACAATATTTATTTAGAAACACAAAAATCTGCTTAAAAGGATGCCAAAATATTTCATCCCTATTTTCTGCATGTCTGTGCTATAGTGTATTTAGAATTTATCAAACTTTTATAAATGATGTTTTAATAAAATCATATGATAATGCACCAGTTTTAATTCAGCCCTTAAATCTGTTTTCAGAGTAAATTACAAAAAGAAAGCGGTGCAACACTGGGCACATAACTTGTACAAACAGGAGAGGTCTAACTTCAAAAGAAACTGCAGTGTTAGGATTGAGAAATTAATAAAATACTTATTTTAGGAATATTCTTGAACAGGTACCAATTATATTATCTTCAAATTCAAAAGACTAGTTAAACCAGTCATTCCTAAGTGGAAATAGCTTCAATAAATAATTGGCAGTTTATTTACATTGAAGATGAGATACCTCATGAGTCTAACATATAAGGACTCTTGTATTTTACATGATAGTCATACACAATTTAAAGGATAATTTAATACATTAGCTTATTTCATATAAAGTACAAGTGCCACACATAGCTGTGATCTTCTGTAATACCTAAATTAAAATTTATATGGAAATGAAATTTTTTAAAGGAATGCAGACATTTCCAAATTATTTCATGTGTTGTGAGAGGAAACAAAAAGACAGTGATTGGAACTGCTTTAAAATGTTTAATATGTCAAAAAGAGTACTGCATAAAATTATTTCATAAATTTTGACATTACTGATGTGATAACAGACTTGCTACTTTAAAATGGTTTTTATTTGTCAAATATCTTTTATTGTATTTTTTATGTCACATTAGAAAAAAGTGTAAACAGAATCTCATAAGTATTTCTGGTATTCACATAGGTTTTATCTAAACCAAGTGGATAGAGAAATTAGTTTAAAACATTTATTTGTGAATGTATTGATTATGTACAGATATATTTGAGAAAGTATCTCAGAAAGGTTAACATTTTTTATAGTAACATAAAATATTCAAGAGTTTCAGAAATTAACAGAGATAAAAAACAACTGGAAGTTATTACAGTTATTTGTATTAGAAAATATAGTCTTATTTAACTCTATTTTTAATTGTTCAGGTGGCATGAAAATAACTTTAATGATATGAGGTCTAGAAACATCTGGAAAGCTGTTACTTAAGATGAGACAGATGCTATTTTTACTTCTGTTTCTCTGAATTATAGGAAATCCTGCATTTCTCAGCTCCATCTATGGGCCTTTTGGGAGCTGCGAAGTGATGGAATATGCAGATTACAGAAGCTAAATACCTGTTGTCACAGCTATGGGCATTTTCATCTCCTTATTCCATTTCAGAGAAATATTACAGAATTGACCTCTGCAGGTAACAGGATTGTAACGGGATTCTTTTGCCATAAACTCTCTTCTGTTTTGCTCATCACAACAGTATCATGGACGTTTGTCTCCTTACCATGAACTATTTATGAACCAATGTTTGCAAACAGCAGAGATATCATAGCAGTCCCATAATCATTAGTTCAGGTGCTTAGGTTGTTCAGCACAACATAAGTAGGCACATAAATCAAAATCAAAGGTGTGTAAAATATTAGGCACTGTAAAAAGGCTATTTTCCTTTGTGAATTATGCATGTGTGTGTCTGAAAAAGAAACTGTCACTGAAGGGCTCAGAAATCTGACAATCACAAACTTTATTTAAATAACTTGTTTTTCATCATCCATTTATTATTTCTGCTTGGTATTATAAAGTTTGTACATTATGATAATTTTCACTTAGCCTTGTTTCAGACATGGGCTGAAAAATACTTTGCCTCAGTTCAAATTTCTAGCTGTAAGACACTATAGACCAAGTAAAAGTAATCACTAGCATCTAGAATAAAGAGTAGGTATCATGAGAAAGAGCTATTGACAGGACCCTGATAAAACAGGTGAAAAAGTCCTGGAAAATTCTGTTTAAAACAAGGACTTCAGAAATTACCTTGAAACATCAAGAAAATATTGCTTTTAGAAAGGACAAAGAAAAAATAGAATGCCTAATTCCAGTAAAAACTGTAGCTATTGTTTCTCCTTAGAGATGAGTCCATTTCATAGATCTTACTGGAACCCATAATTTCCTTATACCATAAAACTGATGGCTTTAACCTTAAGCCCCATGCATAAACCACTTTTTCAACTTCTCAGCTTCTAGCTTTATATCTTTAAAGCACTAATGAGATGATAAAGCTTTTGTGTACTTGTGTGCTGTAATGACATATGTTGCTGCTCCCTGTTCTTTTTACTCCTCTATAAAACTGTGTGCTTCCCACAACTATGAAATTAAAAAACAAAATTCTACAGCAATAATAAAACAGCAAGAGGCAACTGGTAGAGAATTCAGCTGTCTACCACCTTTTTATTCCTAAGCTGCCTAAAGAGTCGGCAGAGTGACATAAATATTTCTATAGCATTAGCTATTTGACTTTGTATGTCTGCTTTTGCATGAAATGAAGTACATCAGAAAATAATACCTCCTTAATGTAACACTGTGGACATCCATATCCAGTCAAATTAATCCAGACATTTCCAGTTCATTTCTTTCAACAGTACATATATTATTCAATTGATCTAATTTCCCTTCTACCATCGCTCTTTAAAGTGTTACTGAGTTAACACAAATGCTGGCCAAATAATCGATATTTCTGAAAAGAGTAGGTAAAGCTTTGATATGAACACTCTCCATATGTATGCAATACCTAATGTATGATATGTAGCATTTCCTGATAATTTTTCTATCACAACCTAACATTTATATGGAAAATTGCTTCCATTGTAATAAGAAGGCTGCATAAACATCCTGAGCTTAACCTATCTGTATTACTTGGACTAATGAAGTAAGTTCTACATCTAATTTTAAAGACAGATTAATTTCTACCTTCTAAGAAGAAGGAATTCTAGAAACCATTTAAATTCAACAATCTTGCCCTTCCCTTTCTGACTTTATGTCAGCAAAACTCTTATCTGCCATTCCTACGAGCTTGCCTTGCTAGTATACCTATATCTATGATAGTTCTCATAAAAGAATAAATCACTGTTAAAAAAAATCTTCATAGAAAACACTATATATTTTCTGGCCTATAATTTATGGTTGCAAGTTATTTTTTATCTTGCTGTTCTCTTCAATATTTATGTGCTTGTAATTACACAGGTTTCACACTTTGTGTAAAATGTACCTTTTGTCTCCCATTTCATCATTAATTAAACTTCTTGTTCTCCAGTACCAGCCAGAGACTTACACTCAGTAGTTATATACCCTGTCACAGTTTTCCTTGATTTTGAATATATATTTTCAGTAATTTTTTTTTTTTTGTCTTGGCACACCATTGTTCTCAGAAAGCTTCACTATTTTTACCAAACTGTCCTATCTTTCTTTCGGGTTGCCTCTACAAAACTAACAGTTTTGTACTTGCTATTATCTAGAAGAGCACGGTCTAATGCTCATATTCTTGTTTATTTACCCTCTATTTCACTTGTATTGCTCTTGTTGAATTGTTTTTTGGATCTTTTTAATGTAGATGTAGACCATTTAGTGAATTTATGAAGAGTGACTGAGGCTTAGCTACAAATATTTCAACATTATTTAAATTCTATAGATTTGCTTACGTGTTCTTTCTCCTCTTCTGCTACACAAAATTTTCATTTCTGCTATTAAGATTAATTCTAAGAATGGAATTAATTCTAAGCATGTTGATAAATTAGGCAATAAAAATTTTGCTATTTGCCCTAAGTTTTCCATTCCACCTGTGTGTAGTATTTAAGAAGATTCAGTGCTGATTAACAGCTCAAACCCCTATGTCCTCCCAATTGTCTTGATCAAACCCTTGCTTATCAATTACTGGCAAAGAATTTGAGAGGGGTTTTCTGTATTCCTCTTTGGAAACTTGTTCTATGTGAGTGATTCCTAAGCTTTTGCAATGATGACCCTCCCTACAACATTCTTGCAACTTTGAATATACCATTGTGCAATTATAGAGATCATAATTTTTTAAAATGTTTAACCTGCTTGTGCGGACAATTTAACTTGAAGTCATGGTCTAACGCTGTTCCATGATCTATGATATGAGGTCCTAGTTTTGTTACTCAAATATTATAATTTATCTGCTTGCAGGAGATATCTTCTCTATCTAAGACAAACAGCTCAAGAGGAAGTTTTACATTAATGGTATTTATAGAAATTTAGAACTCCTATAGCAAAATCAGACAACTGTACTTCCTCAATGTACATACACAAACAAAGAAGAACACTTTTTGCTTTATACTACAGCTAATCATGACTTCATTACCCTCCTACCAATTTGCTGTGGTAATTCTTCTTAAACCGACATCTTACATCAACTTTGTTTCTGCCCAATTCATATTCTATCAGTTTTTGTCTTCTCTGACCTAGCCCAGCTCCCTTTAGTCAGTGTGTATTTTCTTTTTCTTCTAAATATGTACCACTGTCAATAGTATAATTTATGGTCCTGTTGTACCCATCTCAGATATGGAGTTCTATAGACAGCCATTAGAATTTGTTAAGCACTACTACATTTTGTGATTCCTGTTATACCAAACTCAAACTTTCTAATGATCAGACTGTTAGCTACCGGCAAGTTTAATCCACATGCCATTTACTACTAAGGCAAGTGTCTTGAGTAATCTACCTATGTCAGTGTGATTGCCCTTTATGATCCGGTCTATAGTCCTGACAAGTTTATCAGGAGAAAAAGGCAAAAGAAAATAGACAAATAATACAAAAGAAGACAACAGAGAAATTAGATTTCCTCAAACTTCTTTCAGCTCAAATTCTGTATTTTTCTGTTTCTCCTTTGAAAAGAGTCCTGAATAAATGGCTGCATTTTTCCTAGCATGAGTGATCAACTCACTTGATAGATTTTGCCTCTTACCCCTTTTCAATTCTGAACTTTTCACTTTCCAAGTTTGTTAGCAATGTATGGTACTGATTCACATACCACCCTATTACTTCCCCAAAGATTCCTAGCTGCAAGCTTCAAGGATTCTTAAAAATTGCATCCAAACTCCATGGGAATCCAGGCTGCATGTTTTTTGAATTCTTCAGAAACTGTGCACAAAAATATTTGGAAAAGACAACTTTTTCTGAGAATTTTTAAGGAAAGACTTGAGTTACACGTCTCTCTAAAGATCATTTCTGACAAAGGTTTCAAAAATCAATATCTTGTGTCAAAAGCTGTTTTTGAAAAGCAGCTTTTCTTAAAGATGCTTCAATAAGCAACTTGCATACCTCCCAAGTGATGCTTGGGGGTTTTTACCTTCGCAGCGTGTGGTAATCTTCACCTTAATAATAAAAAACCTCAAGGTATTATACACTCCTGATTCCCAGATAAGTTTTGAAGCATAGTAAATGACAAGTAATAGTAACACTGCAGTTCTCTGCTATCCTTTGTCCCTAAGAGACCCCAACCTTTATAGGCATAACAGTGAAGACTTCAACATCCTGCTCCAATTCCAGTTTAAGTGATTGTACTCCCCCGCTACTTAAGTTTTCTAAATTTTCTGTGCAGTTGTTAATTAGTTACTGTATTCTTCAGTTCCTACATGGAAGTGCATAGCAATGTTCTGCACAGTTAAACTGTTGCTCTGTTCCACCTTAGCAGTTCTTGCACATTGAGGAGGGTAGAGATTGTGCCTTTTAAGCCACGGCCCAGGGAAGCTGTCAGCACCTGTTGTGATTTGGCTCATTGTGCATACAGGGAGAAACCCTCTGTATCCATTAGGCAAGGGAAGATTACTTCCCTGATGTGCCAGGCCTTCCTGACAGCTCAGCAGGAAAAGAAGCCATTTCCAACTTGCTCCAATTTTTGTACTTTCACTGATTTGCATATATTTTTTCCAAATCTGTCTGCCTGTTTTGTCAATTTAGTTTGTCTCTGCTGGCCAGGTGCATGTCTGTCTCTATGTCAGTGTAACAATTGACTCGAAAATACTAATTCTGAGTGCTGAATCTAAACCACCATAGATTTAATAAGTATTGTAAAATAAGAAATTAATAATAGGTAAACTAACAGCTATCTTTCCAGTCTTACAACACAACTGATAGACCTGCTGCAATTCATGATGGTTTTATGTCCTTTGAAACATATTCTTTTCTACTTAAATTAAATATAGTGATAAATTCAACATATATTTGCAATTTTCTGGAGCACAACAGGAAATGGAAGAAATTAACTCTTCTAGCTCTCACCTGTTTTGCAAATGCACATTGGATTTCCATCTGCTTGTGCCAAGCAGGTTGAATTGTTTATACATGGGTTGTAAGGCAGCTCACAGGGGCTGAAGCGTTGGTGGCAGAAGTCACCAGTATAGAATGGAGGACAAATGCACACAAACTGCCCCGGCTTCACAGATTCAAAACAGGTGGCTCCATTCAAGCATGGTTCAGATTCACATTCATTTATATCTTCACTGCAGTCTGGCCCTGTCCACCCTGCTGTACACGTGCATCTGGAGGGGGGAAAATATGAAAAAGAGTGTTGATATGGCAGAATAAAAATTAACAGTTTAGCCCAATCACTTGCAACATTTCTATTTTTAAAATAATTTTAAAAAATAAAGATAAAACCAATATTTTTCTGTGAATAGCTTTTCTTTTCCTGGAAATTATATCAGAATGCATTATGAATAAAAGTTCTATTCAGGTTATTCTCACAGAATTTGTTTGAGCAAAAGCAAAAGTAATTATTCTAAGTCACACTACCACTTGGAGAATCATCTGGGTTAGGAAATGCAGACAGAATTGTATTCGAACAATTTTTAAGATGAAGCAAAAGTAAAAATTATCAAATATGAAAAGTAAATTTTCTAAATGTTAAGGATTAGAAGGATATCTTTTCATATGTGTGAAACTAGTAAGTACTTCAGTGTTTGGGATGAAATGCATCAGGTAGCATGTCCAGTACACTTAAGAAAGAAGGTAGCAGGCATGAAGCATCCTAATTTCACTGTATTCTTCCCTTTTTTTGAATACTTTAATGAAGATCTGTTAGTGATAACACAGAATACTTCAACCAATATCAAAATTACATCTAATTGTACAGAACCTATCTTCATTAATTAGTTGAATATCTTTTTTTTAATTCACCATATAAATATTACAAGGTTCTCCAAATTCAAAGAAAACAATTTTTTAATTATTTCAAAATTTTCCGAGCCAAATTTCTTCACTAGCTGAAATAAAAAAGGCCTGGATATATTTTAAAACTCCTACATTCCTGTTACTTTCACTGTAAATAAAATTGAATTCAATTTTATTTTTGCAGCCATTTGGCAGGACAAGAGACAATGCAAAAGATGAACTATTCCAGCTCTTGTCTCCTTTGATCAATATTGATTTCAGGTTTTAAATCATTCAAATATATCTTCATAGCTGTAATTTAGGAGGAATTGTTCTTAGATTAGAAACAGGTCATTTAATGGAGAATCTGTTAAGTATTTCTGTTCTGTAAGGCACAGGTATTTCTTGCCACATGAAAGGATAATTTCACCCTTTAAAAAACCCATAGTATTTTCTTTCAAATTTCTAGTGTTCTGTGTTATTTACTTGTGAGATAAAATTACCATGTCACATGAAATGGAATGGCTATTACAAAGGAACTTTATAATTTTAAAAGCCTGAGTGTTTTAGCATTAAGGATTCAAAAATCAACATGTATTTTTCTCATGTTAAAAAACTAATAATTGTTACTATCCAAAAGTATTCAGATGTTCTTAAAATAACTGACAAAAATCACATGTCAAGACTATCAGTTGCAGTACTCGAAACATGCTTTTGGAAGTATGGTTGAAAATAAATATGTTTTTTAATTTAATTTAATTTAATTTAATTTAATTTTATTTTATTTTATGCACAACAAACATGCCTGATTTTGCTATACATTGCAGAATCCATTTATCATCTAGAAGCAACATTCACTGAATAACACTGCACACCCAATCAGTGCTTTATTGAATTTTCTCTCAAGTAGTCAATATATAAAAGCATCAGACTCTTACAAATCAAGCATCTCCAAATGTCTCATACTGAACACAGTAGAACACTCTGACCCAACAGTTCAGAACACAAATGTTAATTTCTTTACAGTTGCTCATTTTATTTTTTTACTTCTTTTATGAAGTTCTGAATAAATTACTACTGATGCACTACTACAAATTGGTATCCAGCACTTGGCTATGCTCCATTTTTAGCTTAGAAAGCTCATTAAATGGAGAGCCTTTCACTTTGTATTAGGGGAACCTGGCTCAGTTCTGACCTGGTCCAACTTTATGGACATAACTGAGGTGCAGAGGAGCAAACATTAAACAAGTTTCATTCCCTTTTTCCCCTAATGAGTTTCATAACTGCCTTTGAGTTATCAAAACTATTCTTTATGACTACAGGGAACATCAGGTCACTGAAACACACCAGTTATCTACACCGCATAACTAGCCAGTTCTACCCTGGCTCCATGCCAGCTACCAGCTGAGATGCAACAGTCAATATTAATGCAAAGGAGACAATTAATAACAGAGTTTTTGTACTCCTTTCATTATTATTAAAAAAATTACTGGAGTCCTCATTAAATGTGGGGGGAAAAAAAAAGACAGAAGAATCTATCCTGAGGCTCAGTTTTAAGAAACAAGAAAAAACCTTGTCTTAATGAGAACCTTTATTTAAACAAGGTAAGGAGGTGTTAGGACTATTAAAAGCACACTATATATTAAGCTACTATAGCTGGTATTCTTGGAAATTATCTGATCAAAAGGCAAAAACCCAAACAGACTTTTTTAAAATGACTAATTTTTTTTCACTCCATTAGAAAAATCAAGATGATTTCTAGAATTCTCAGGGGAAAAAAAAGGCTGATATAGGCTTTTAAGAGCCCATATAAAGATAGTCAATGCTGAATGTCTTTCTATTGTTCTACCAGCTTGAAAACATACATATTGTTCTTTCCAATAATCAAATCCAAATGCACAATTGATATTAAAAAAACAAATCAGGATAGTTTATGTAAACTATCCATTTTAAATAATATAAGCCCCACATAGTGCTTGGATTGTGACATGGGTAGAATTTTACCACCTGTTTTAACATTAAAGTCAAAATTAAAAATTGAAAGCTATAGCGTGAATTGTATCTAGAAAAGTAATGTTAATCAGTTCTTCTGTCTCTAAATTATTTAGTTCTTACCTGCTTGAAAACTCCCTTTCTACTTCTCACATTACAGTGAAATATATAGGTATCACGTGCCTTATATTCTACCTGAAAAGTTTTAAGGAATTAAATAACAGGAAGGAGTCCTAAGAATAACTGAATTGTTGATTTTGGACAAAATTTTCTGAGGTTCATCCAACTCCCCTACTCAAAACAGGTACAACTAGAGTTTTCTCAGGTCTATGTCCAGCCTGGTTTTGAGTATCTCAAAGAAGGAGTCTCCACAGCTTCTCTGGTCAAGTTATTCCAGCACCTGACCACATTAAAAAAAATGAGTATTTTTTTTTTTCTTCATATGGAATCTCATGTAATTTATCTTCTGCCCACTACATATTTTCCTGGATACCCCTGAGAAGAGTCTGCCTCCTTTTTTCTCACTCTCTTTTATCAATTATTTGTACACATTTCAAGAGGTTCTCTGAGCCAAAGCTACTTTTTCAGCATGCTAACTGGAGGGGCAATCTCTCCTGAATTTTAAGAGTTCTAAAGTGGCTGTCTATCAATCAGAAAAATCATATTGGTGGGTTTGCTCCAACATAGCTCAGCTAGAAGCTCTGGAAAAATGCCAAAGCTTAACAAAAGCACATGTTGAGACTCTTGGGGATGGCCCTGAGCAGGGACAGCAGTTGGGCACAATGATCCCCGTTGCTCCCATCCAGCTCAGCGTATTCTGTGATAAGCAGTAATGTAGATTAATATTCCAGAGTAGAACAAATTTCAGAAGAAGCCTTTTTTATTATTATTTTAGACTTCTTTTCTTACAGCAGAAAAATACAAGAAACTGGTCTTTTTATTCCTCTGTATAAAAATAATTTCAGAAAATATTGATCAGAGCACTCACCTTTGCCACAGATAAAGGTGGTATTGCAGACAAAATTGCAATATTGAAGAACCACCAGAACTGTTTTTTCCTCAGTGGTTCAATCAAAACAACAGGAATCCTAAAATGAACCCTCAGCTATGGTGTGCCCATCATTCAACTGCCTCTTAGACAGATTCTTGATGGGAAATGGCAAGACATTCAGTGAAGCTTAGGTCAGCCTGTTCACCATACAATACATGCAATAATGGGCCATTCTACAGTAAGGATTTATGTTGTTTAGTGCATTCAATCAAATCAAATAACAGCCTGAGAAACCACACTGCTCAGTGGCAAATTTATTTCTTGTAAACTAGAGGCTCTTGGATCATCTGAAGTAGTGAAATGAGTGCTTGCTTTTAATATATGCACAGCTTGAAATTTAGGGCACCAACACACACCACAAAGCTCCAAGGACATACACTTTTTGTCACTACAAAGGCTTCAAACACTCAGGTCTCTATCTCTTCTTTCCTCCTACAAACATATATTTCTTTCTTTCATACACTCAAAGTTTAAAATGTTCTTTGTTCCACAGACAGCTACCAGACCTGTTTCACCAGCTTCAACCTGCAAAAGCAGTCATGAGTTTATCTCTGAAGTTCTTCTTGTTCTCCTAGTTCTCTGCTCTCATATGCCACTCTCATATGGGCTCCTCAAATTTTCACCTATGGCTCTTCTCCTCTCCCCAAAATTCATTTGAGCCTGCCTTTACCATTATTCATTCCCTACTTTAGAGCTCTCATTTGTAACCAATCAAATTAAATAATTAGACAAAGCACTAATCTGAAATGCAGTGCTTATGCCCTGATGGAATTAACAATCTTGGGGGATATGGGACAGCAGTGAACTAGTTAGGACCCTGAATTTTAGGAGAGGAAACTTTCAGTTGATCAGCAGTTTAAATTAGATTTCAGTATTTCAGTCCATGAGATCCCCTAGGTAACATTTGTTCAGATGCCTTCAGGGAAAAGGCATCTGAACAAAGCTGGCAGCTCTTTAAGGACATTAATTTTAGAGCACAGAATTTACTGATTTCCACATGTAAGATATCAGATGAAAAAGGCAGGAGACCTGCATGCCTTAGTATGTATCTCCTGGGTAAGCTGCACAGGAATGGAACTATAGACATTTACCCTGGGAAGAATATGGGATGCTGTCTGGATATGTAGTAGTGGTATCAGGAAAGCTGGCATGCCAGGAGGTGAGGTATAAGACTTTCAGCTTTGTTTTTGAGAATTAGTAGGACATCATTATTGCAAATAATATTGATTGGACTTGAGAATCTTAAAGGTCCTTTCCAGCCTAAAGTGATTCTATGATTACAGTATCATCCTTCATTATTACAATTGCTACAAGAATTATCACCAATTTTTTGTAAACTTAGCTATCAGCTAGAGCACAGAGATGAAATTATCCTCTCATCTTCTCAGTTTGGTGCAAGACAGTGCATTAAACTATCACAGCTTTGGTTAGTCAATAAAGAAGTTCAGTTTTTGGGCTCTCAATCTGACAATGGGAAATTTCATCAACAGTGAAATAAGCAATAGCTTGGTTTTATTTTAGAGATGAAGTTCAGGGCAGAAAAAGAATAAACAAAGGAATAAATAGCTAAAGAAGTTCATCCATTATCACGTGGTTTTGATTCTTCAATACACTCATGTCTGCCTTCCATGATCAAATGATATCTTTCAAACTGTGTACAGGGAAAGTGGCCATCTCTCTCCAAAGGATAAATCATCAAAGACCAATTTGTCCATCACAGGTGAACATAAGTTGCAAAAATTATACTTAAAGTCCACCTGCCTTTATGAGCTGTTAGAATAAGGATAAGAAGCCAAAATTAGTGGGAAAAAAATTTTTTTATCTTTGCCATACACTCACCATTTTGTAATTTAACTGAGATGTAGATACTGGCTTATGGGAAGTATATGTACTGCCTGAAGTCTACACATTGAATCTGAAGTGGTGGCTAAGAAAGTGCTTGGGGACTGGTACCAGGTAATAACAGACATGCATGGATTTTGATAATAAACTAGAGAAAAATTATTTTCGAAGTATATTGCTAGAAAGAGAGACAAAAAGATTATGTTTCTGCTCTTCTAATAGTGTCTAAGTGTGTCTTTTACATGTTTGATGCATACAGAAAACTTTTAGAGGGCTTATGAAGCTTTCATTCTCTTCGAGTTCAATTGCTTCAGACTTTTAATTATTGTCCTTTTCCTCATTTTTATTATATACTTTCTTTTTTCTGTGTACTTTCCTCTCATAGGTCTCTGCTCATATTCTCCCCTCTGGAAACAGTAACTAAAATTTATTTCTGATATTCTGTGTATTCAGGAGCATTACAAGACAGAAAGCCCCAAATAAACATATTTTAGAGGAAGAGAGAGAGAAAGTTGTATTTGTTTTTTTTCTGTATATTTCTTGCTTAATCCTCTATTTGAAGCTATGGGTTCACAAAATCACAAGGTAACATTCAGCTCAATGAGACAGCAAGCTACATGTCAGTTTTTACTTTAAGCTCTGTCTCAGCTGCAATGCACACATTTCTGTTTCAGGAAACAGAATTTTACATCCTATTTATACTTTCAAATCCCATTGTTTTTTAATGCTGCTGTTTTCTTTTTTCCATTTTCCTGAACCAGAATATAAGATACATCTTATATCAGGCGGGATACAACTTTCAAACTACTGGACCTGAGATGAGATACACACTCATTTCCTTTTCAGATCAAACTATTTCCTTATTTATCTCAATAGGAATAACAGCGATTCATTCTAGCTACAATGCCAGATGAAATCACATTATTTTCTCTTTCAGCCAGTAAATATTAAGATAATTAAAAATCACTAGTAAAACTGTCTCATTAGAAGGAATGGTTGAGCTTTAAAAGCACAAGTACTGAATGCCTTGAATACTTTTAATTAAGAAGGACAACAAAATAAGTAAAAACCGTAATAAGCAATACTGAAGAGTATTGCTGCATATGCGAGGACCACTTGGGCCGTATGGCTTTGAACCAGAAAATAATACATGTTTTAGTATCAACTGTCTTCTTCATAGTCATGACCATGGGGAAAACAAGGCTTCCCATCAGCCTTGTCTACTTAAAGTCCTATTTTAGATGCAGCAGAAATTAATTTAAAAGTGAAAAAAATTACTCCAATTTTTTGCGTGCATTTCTACTCATGTTTTACTGAGTAAAAATTACCTTACATTTATTATCTAATGTGCTAGAAAAACTGTTTACTATGTTTAAGTTTTTTAAACAAATTATAGCGATACTTTAAAATACTGAAAAATCCCTTAAAATTTACGAACTCCCATTTCCCAAACCTCCCAAGACATAAAAAAAGGGTGTCATAATCATATGAAATGTTTGGAATGCAGTTTAGCAAGTTATCACACAATACAGGGTGAAGAGAAAGAAAGGTTTGTTTAAATTTGTGTTCAGTGTGTCAAACTGATTTTCTGAGTAGCAGCATTAATTTCTTGAATTACTGCAGACCCCCATAGAGAATGTATATGCATTTTGGCATGTGAAGCTGTTCTTTTGAGTAACATCCTCTGTTAACTAAACCCACATTAGACTTCCTTCTGTTCCTGACAAAATGTAAAAGGAAAAGGACATAAATTCCTTTTTATCTTACCATCTTTTGTCACTAACATCAAGAGCTGCATTCTTTGCCTATGCACCCTTCATCCCTCACTGGAACAACAATCAGCACAGGAGCAACAAGGTAACTCAAGATTTCACCATGCAATCTCAGAGAAAAATGTGCTTTGCCACCTTTTTAACAGGCAGAACCTCTCCAAAGATTTGTCAGAGAAAAATACCCTAATTTGTGAAAACAGAGCATCAGTAAATCAATGCTACCATAAACAGTAAGTAAATGATCTGCCTCCAATATCTTGGGTGATACAGATTCACTTTGGTAGAGAAAAAAAGAATTATTATTTAATTCTTTCAAGAATCAGAATCAGTTGTTGTGTCGCTTCCAAGAGTTGCAGCGAGTTAATCTGTTAGACTCAGATGTTGAACAGTTTAATAAATCAGCTATCTGGATGACTCTCCATCTTTCAAGGATTTTGAATAAAAGGCTTCCATCTCCCTAGCTGCCTTTTTTGCTTGTGCTCCTCTCTCTTAATTTAATGCTGCTCTTTGATGACAACTGGGTTTATTGCTGCACCTGTGGAAACTGGTATCTTCAGCACTATTTCCCCTTGGAAATCTCTTCCTCTTCTCCAGGCTGCAGTGTAAAGAGCCTAGTTGTTATGGAAAACAGCTCAATGCCCTTTCGTGGTTTTTATTGCTGATATTTTCTGAAAGTTACAGGTAACTCTTACACTATTTTAGTATTGATTTTGAGACAAGTCCTCTTTGACCTGAGAAATCTGACAGAAAGAAAAATGCTGCACTGAAAAAGTAGAAGCTATCACCTGAATGCAGGTAACAGCCCCTCCAGGAGAAACATTTGTTAAATTTGGGAAGTTTAGCAATGCAGCAGTAGTTCTGTCAATTGACCTCAAAGCTCTTGACCCCATCTACAGAGATGGCACTGATTACAGAAAAGAAAAATAAACTCTTTGGGTAGAGTGCTCACAATGGAAGGGACTTTTGCTCAGGGGAACTTTCCTGGTCTGTTCCTTTCATCACAGGCAATCTAAAAAGGCCAGATAAAGGTGATTACAATTGCAATCTTTATTAGCAATAGTTAGTATGGCAACATGAAGTGCTAGATACCATACTCCAGCTCTGAAATTTTATGAAGCACGAACAATACAAATCTAGCAGAGAAGACAGATTACTTTGACATTTGGAGAATTTAACATGAGAAACAATTGAACATAATGCACACCAATTCAGAAATGTGCAAAAGACCTCTGCATAATGCTTTCAGTGGAGGAGCAAAGAAATGTTTGTCTCCTTCATATGTCAGACTGTTTTCGAACACTGCAAGTCATTTAGGCGAGATGCCTCTCTTAGGTTTTGTTCTTTTTTTTTTGACGGGGGGGCAGGAGGGGGAGGGAGGAATTTCCAATATTCTGTGGAAGACTTTTCAGAATTGTTCATTGATCATTACCTAGGGTCTACTCAAGTTCCACGGAAGAGAATCACAGAAGAAACTGTATGTCTGTGGCTCAGTCTATCATCAAAGCACTATCGTTTCAGAAGAGAAGCAAGGGTGTAAGAACACATTTATTTGAACAAATGGACTAATGTTGGTCTGTTTGTGTTTTTTTTTTATTCCAAACATAGAACACATTGATTATTTTATGCCTATAACCAATTAAGTGCCTATAAAAAACTGATAACCAAGGATAGATGGTATTTAGTATGGCAGAATATATCAGGTCATCATGACATCACTTAACCATATAGTATCTATATTTATTTATTTGAAGAGAACCGTGGAAACATTTTCAACATGCAGAAGTCATGCTAATTTCAACATTATAAACTCATATTTTCAAAAGAGCCTATGGAAAATAAAACTTTTGGAAAGGCTAGAGAGTGTCATAATACTGTCAGTCTAGAAAATACTTTATTATTAGATTACAAATCAGAGATGTCTCTGTTTTCACATTAATTACTAGAATACTTGAAAGAAAAGAAAAAAGGATTTTCACAAACTGTCCTTCATTAATATTCCAGATTATAATCTCTTACCATTCATCTAATGGTGTAACAGAGGCAGTAACATTTCTTCTTTCAAGATTAAATTTACCAAAGATCACCTAACACAGATCTTGATTAGGTTAACCTAAGAACATTTAGATGAGTAAACCCTTGAAAAAATTTTTCAAGTAGTGTTACAATTTCCAGGTACATAAACAAGAAAAAAACATTAAGCATCTTCAAGTTAGACAGTATTTCTCAATGTTATAAAAAAAACAAACAAGCAAACAAACAAATATATCTGCAGTGCTCAAATACTGCAGTCACACATGAGGTAGCTATTTCTCTATTGCAGATTCTGTTATAAAACCAAATTTGACTTGTCATGTCCTGGCAAACAGCATTTCAAAAAATAGCTTTGTCCTTAAAAAGATTATTGTTCTGATATAAGCTATAAAAGCAAACAAGAATTATTTTCAGTTCATCTCCAAGAGTCAGTTATGTCTTTATCTACCTTTGATATCTACTGTAATATAAACAATCCAACTTTCTTCTATCGGTGTCTCACTGAGTTATTTCCGTAGAGCAAACCTGTGAAAATTTTATGACTGTCTCTTCCAGATAGGGAATGAACAAGTCCAAGAGACCTATATATAACAATGCTTATGGATGCTAATAAAGAGCTGTGATTTTTGTATTTGTGGTCCCTTTTCTCCCACCTGTGACCTTCAAAGATAAAGGTTCACTTTTATAACTCTGATAGATTTTTTTCATATATCCAAACTGGCATTTAGTAGAAGAAAATATGATGGTTACTGTTCCTGCATTAGTCTGCTTGCTAATGCTGAAGAGTGGGTGCTGGTTTATAGGGGACCTCTAACAGTGCACAATCTATAATCACAGCCTAAATAAACTCTTTTAATGCTTCTATTGATCTCACAGAGCACACACAGTTTAAATCCCAGACAAATCCAAAGAGACCATTAACTAAAATTTTATTACCTATAGGAACTAGTGGTGGGGAAGCCAACTTTGATTTTCTAAATGTGTTGTTTATAGTTTACTTATACTAGAACCATTTAATATATAATGTTTACATGTGTACATGCATTTCATATTGTACTGCCATATATAAGCAATTATTTCTAAGACACACTGTTTTAGCTGAATAACTAATATTTTTTCAAAACCGTTTTTTCTAAATATACAATAATACTCTTCTCCAAAACCAATTTTGTAGTTTCCATCCCATTCTAATTTTTTAAAAGAAATTGTGACTGTTATGCTCTGAAAATAATTCTCTATTTCAAAAGAAAATGCGTCATAATTGAAGATGAACCCTTGCTATTGTTTTTGCTGTGAAGTAATTTCAAGACAAAATAAAAATATGTAACATCTTGACATTAAAACTGACACATCTAATTTACAAAAATTTTGACCCTTGACCACTTTATAATTTCAGAACATAGGTAAAAGGAACAATACCTATGAAAGCAATGAAATATCTTCCAAGAAGTGAAACATAGATTTTATTAATGATCTTTCAAATCAAAGGAAAAAGTACAGTTTTTATAGTAATGAGAATGGGGTCTCCACCCTGTCATTTTATGTGGTACTGTTTGTTCCTGATTCTTAATGGTTCAAAAGGATATAATGTCAGCAGCAATGCTCATAATCCTAGAGAAAATTTGTTCCTTTGTGCATGTGTTAGACACTGCTGATGCATGAAATATCTAATCTGTAGCTAACAAAGACAGATGGTTTTCCCATTCATTTCTAATGGGCCATTTTTAAAGTGTCAGCAGTATTTTTTGTTTATTCACTCGTTTAAACTTCCTATTTTATTAAGGTTTTCCAAATTAAAAACGTGAATTTTCTTTTAGGGAGCAGTTAAATGAAGGGCAAAAGAACAAGCAGGAATGGTTTTATCATGAATTATCTGCAACAGAAGTTTTATAATATTAGGATTAGAAAAAATCAGCTATTGAAATCTATGTTGAAAACTTTTTTCAGACATTCTTTTGCATGCCTATCCTATTTCTCTCAATTTTACTTTTAATTCTCACCATCCCACACATCGTCACATCCCACCACATCTCACCCAGATTCTTTGTGGTGGCAGCAGTTTTGTTATTGACCAGAACTGTAGCTACAAAAGACAAGCCATTGAATTTCCGTTATAATATCATTGCTACACGTGATGAGGAGATGAACTATGTTGAATATGGTCTCTGTGCCCAGCAATTCAGCGAGTTTTGTTTATGAGGATGTTATGATGGTGTCTGAAGTCTTGCTAAGGTCCAGAGAAACAGCATCCACACCCCTCTCATTTTCTGTCAAGACAGTCATCTCATGGAATGCTATCATCAGGAATGCTTTACCCTTTGTGAAACTATGCTCCTGAGCACCTTATTTTCCATCATGTGTGTGGAAATTATTTCAAGGGTTATTTGCTCCATTACCTTTCCAGGGACCTTTCGAGGGGTAAGGCTAACTGGTCCTCCTTCTTGCCTTTCTTGAAAGTAGCAGTCACATTCTCCATTCCTAGCCTTCTTTTTTTTCTGCCTTTTTCCATTCCATTCTCTGACATATTTCCAGTTACTCTCTTTCTTCCAATCCTTAGGAACCTGTCCTTGTGACCAAAATCTTTTAGAGTCTATCAAGAGTGGCCTCACAAGGAGTTGAGCCATTTCCCTAAGGACTCATGATATCTCCTATCAGGAGCCTGCAGCAGAGACTCTCCGTGTTTGCCATCACTCATCTTTCTTTCTGGTGCTGCCTCATGCCTCAGGTTTAGCTGATTTAGATGCTTCACTGGACAGAGCTTCTATTTCCTCCTCTGGTACCAGATCACTGAGCCTACTCTGTAGTGGCAAAACTTAGACAGGACAGAAGCCTTCATCCTGTTGTCAAAGTTCCAAGCTTCTAGCCTTCATTTTTGTAACTGGAGTCTCCATTTCCAAAATCTTATGCAAAGACTCTTCCTGGTTCTCCTTCACAGTCTGGGAATTCAGGTTCTTGTATTTGTAGTCTCAGAGAGCAGGATATTGTTCCCATCTCAGCTTCACAGACTGCTGACTGCCTCCTGAAGCTCCTTTACTTGGCAACACAGACCCTCCTCCAGCATACAAGGGCTTTCTCCAGGCAAGGACACAATCATCTGATCTCAGTCTCAGCAAGAGGTTCCAGACATTTCTGCAGCTGCTTCTGCAGGCCTTCAGAACTGCATCCTCCCTGAGGACTCAGTCTGATTTGAGGTTTCTAATGGGCTGATCTAGTTACTTTTGAGGATAGTCAGAGATTGTGCCCTGCAGCACCTCACCACCTAAGTACACAGTGTCCTCAGTGGAATTTGTGGCCCTTTCTACTCTGTTGGCTGTGCTCCAGGCTTGGCAGTTACAGACACTCTTTCTAGCATTTGCTGGAAGGATGCTTGACTGTCCTTAATGTGGAGTCAGCTGGAAACAAAAAGCTTGAAGTCCCCATAAATCAAGAAAAGTTGGCAACAAAGCTTGTGGGACACTGCTACAGCTTGTTAGCAGTCACAGCCTTCTGTAGCTATCACTTCCGGGGAGCACCAGGCACCCTGAAGCTTTTCAAAGGCTCACAGCAGTCCTCAGATGACCCCAGGAGTTCCCAGGAAACTTAGCATATCCTAAGCCAGAGCCCATAAACTGCTGTGCAAACTGCTTTGTCTGTTCGCTCTGCTCAGGTATTAGTACATTATTTGCAATGGAAGTGTTTAACTACCCTACAGCAATGATGAATTTGGCTAACTTATACTACATTTCATACACTCTCAAAGCTATGCCTGAGGTACCTTATTATTTAAGAAACTGGTTTACACTCCCTCCATTTAACCTGTGAGTTCAACAAATGCTCATTTTATGTCTCTTTGGGTGTTTGTAAACAAAATACATTATAAAACGTTTCTTTAAAATATATCACCTAATGGTTAAATATACCAGGTAGAAAAATGCTACAGTTCAGGAAGAAAAAGTTGATGAGCTAATTTTGGAAGAGGGTGGAGGTATTTTCCAGGTTCTTACTGGTTTTTGTTTCAAATTTTAATGTTTTATTGGGATTTTGAATAAAAATGCTATTGTTCTTTGAGAAGATTATTGAATTATGTCTAAAATATGCTCTAAGGATTGCGGAATGTCAGTGACTTTTTGTTAGATGCTGCTGAGGTGGCACAGATATATTTTCTTGTTTGCTAAAGGCAATAGAAACCCTAAAGCTCATTTAACTTCAGTATAATAAGAAGCACACTACAATTTCCAGTTGTTAGCATATCACCAGAGAGGATAAAACACTTGCTATCTGTAGAGGAAGCACTTGTTTGTGCTTTCACACATTTCTTTAGCTAATTCATTAGTAAACCTTCCATTTAAATACAGTCAATGTTTTGCACATTAGCAATAATTTCTCAGAAGTGCTTAAGGAACTTGAGCCTCAAATTTTAAGGTGAAATTGGCAGTTACCAACTTTTGTCCTTGAAGAGCTTAGTGGGAAGGAGAGGTTTCAGTATTTTGTAACTCAGCCAGATTTATAATATCCATGACTGTGAAGGGGTAAATGGAGACCTGTGATATAGTTACACAAACAGAAGGAAAATATCAAGGATAAGAATGAGCCAGCAGGAAAAATGTCTGTCTTCAAAAAAACAAATAAACAAACAAAAATAACAAGGAATCCTGGTTGCGAAAGTGAGATGTCAAGAGTAGATAAGAGATCATGAAGAACTGGACTTCAGTTTACACTGAGGTTATAAAAAGGTGTCTTAGTGGATGGATTCAAGTGCAGACAAAGGAAAACTTTTCTGTATTTAACTGAAGCAAACACTCAACCTGTCATAAAACATAAAAGATAGATAAATGACAGAAGAAAATATACTTAAATAGGTCTAATTTCCTATTTAGTATGGACAAGTCTATTTGTCATAAAGAGAAAAGCAGCAGCAAGGCACCACTTTCATTCTTTATAAAAATCTCAACATCAAGTATTGACAAAATGAATCTGTGGGTTTCAATGTGAATATACAGGAAGAACTGAGTACTTTGGAAAGACGCTTGATTAAATCTCCAAGTTCTAATAAAATAATGATTATAGACAAGTTCCAAACTATTCTACACCATTAGAAACTCCAGTTCATCCATGAAATTATGATACCTATTATTTGGCAAGAATAGTTGAATAGATTTCCACTCAAAAGTTGGTAACAGCAAAGGAGATACAGGGGCTTTAATTAGGGTTTGATGTTACTAGGGCTAAACCTCAGAATTATCAATACAATAGAGAAGAAATAAGGAATTCAGCTGATATTAGATTAATCTGTCTATAAATGTTCAGAGCCATAATTTGAGATTTCAGGTTATTGTGAGAATTAAAGTCTCATGGTACTGGAAATATATGCATGAAATATGTGCATAAAGTTTTTAAAAATTAATTTATTTGCCATGTGCCTTGTACCAAACTGAAAACCGAGAAGGAAGAAGAAGATATTTCTCATTTTATCAGCTGAACATAAATTAAGTTGAATGAAAGAAGACATTTTAAAAACTATTCACATGCAACAATTCAAGGTTGACTAATGGTTCAATATCATTCTTACCTGATTTTTCAAAATAAAAATATGCGTCTGAGAAGGTTTAATTTTCTTTTGTCCTGTTGAAATGTGATTTATTGCTCTATGATGGAATCAGTAAAGAAAGGTATTGACTTCTGACATACTTGTTAATACTTCATTTTTGAGTTAATTTTCTTTATATGGGGCTATTCATTGTTGAATCTTGAAATGAAACTTATTTGGCAAAACTGAAGTATTAACAAGTATGTCAGAAGTCAATACCTTTCTTTACTGATTCCATCATAGAGCAATAAATCACATTTCAACAGGACAAAAGAAAATTAACTCAAAAATGAAGTTTTTAATTAGTAATTATGGTTTGTATTACTATTTTCTTATCACAGATTTGAATTTGGTCAGAAAATGTTTCATTTTGCATTATATTAACTTTTTTATACAAAAATATATTTTTTAAGCTGTTGCACAATAAATCACTTAGTTTTGAAGTTACTGATGTTTTCAGCAGGACTTGCAAATATTTAAGAGAAAGTAAACTAACGAGCATTATCAAAGCAGAAAAGAAAGCTTTATCTATCCCTTACATTAATCTAAGTTTGGAAGTGATGGAAGTGATATCAAGTACCAGCCATGGTGTGGTCAGCTTCAGAGAAATTCAGAAAATTCTGAGTATTGCTGCCAGCAGCTCAGCTCACAGCAGGAACATAAACAGTGCCAAAACATGGCCACAGGCAAGAAAACGTCATTGCCTTTCACTGTTGCATTTTCAGAGCAGTTGCTAGCCTGACTTTGGTCCAGATTAATGCCTGTCCAAAACAACGCCTGGACACAGCTCAAGAGCACCAATGATCTTTTCTGTTAGGCAACTATAAACCAGTTATCCTGTTCTAAAAACTTCTTTTAAGTTTAAAGACATGGCTGGATGTCCTCAGGTTCAGGTACCAGTGTCTGTCACTGCTTAGCTGCCATAAGACAAACATTTTGCCGTGTTGATGTAGTTTTTAAGAGAAAAGTATTAGCTAAGGTAATAAAAACCAACACATTTTTTAAATTAAGAGTAATTATTGTCTTTAAGCATTTGTGAGTACAAACAAGGACAGCTCTAATGATTAAAATGAAATTGCTTTATAATATAAAAATAAAATATTGAGCTACACTAATTTCTCTTTGTGTTGCCAAGTCTCAGGGTCACTTTCAACTCTAGGTATCTCTGAAGAGGTTTAATTTTCCTGTTCCATTATGTCAACTAGGACAAATATCTCTAAGAAAAAAATGTGCCTGCTGCTTAGGGTTCAAACCAATTTTCTTGTAAACATTTTCTGTAACAGTTCAATATTTGCTGTGCCCAGAAAAACTACTTTTTGAGCATTTTAATTCTCAGTAAAAAATAGGGAGTCCTTGGATTTATGCATAAGTAGCTGACCCAGATATTAATAAAATCAGAAGAAGCCCTGTTACTTTTTGCAATACATATAATGCTTCTAGAGTCTGGAAAATATGGGAAAATGTGAGGACAGGTAAGGATTCATGCCTGCAAAATATCCATTCACCTAGAATTGTCCTTGAGGGTGGTAGACTACAAAGAACTAAAAGCATCAGAATAATAAGAACCACAAAAAATTTTTAACAAATTGTTTTATGTTCCAACAGACTTTAAAAGATGGGGGGGGGGGGGGGGGAAGCAATGAAAAAGATTTTAACAGTTTTTCTCAAGATTGATACAGTTTCCATTATTAGAATAAAAATATTTTACCAAACTGGGATGTTTAATACTGCATAAAAATACAGCTCTAGGACATCATAAAGCATTTTGGTTACTTTCTGAACATAAATTAATTTTAAAAATATATTAATTTATAATTATTTTGTAATTCAACTTAGTTATGTATGGTTATTTGGGGAATAATTTCTCCATTGTCAACTGTGTTTAGTTTCCCTTCTTATTATTGTCCGTATTACCACAAATATAATCACTGTACAACAACTAGACTATGTACCGTGTATGGTTATTGCACTGAGCTCTATATGCAGCCACATCAGTGTCTATTAAGAATTTACAGGACTCTTCAAATGTTGACATCATCCCATAGACAAACCCTGGCCTCATGGTGCAGAAGTTGATCACTGGATTGTTTATGAAATCCTAATCCTCATGCTACTGAAATAAAATAATTTTTAAACCATAAGTGCACGTATGAAATAAATATTGGTGTTTAAGTCTAAAATAATATAGTTCGTGCCAAATCCTCATGTTTTGTCTGGGGGGATATAAATTTTAGTTAAATTACTATTTTGTTGATATTTTAAGCCACAAGGTGGCAGCAATGATATGATCTCCTCATCCAACCGCCCACTACTACTACTTTTACACTTTAAGTCATCTCTTGTGTTTGTAGAGCAAATATGACAGAAAGAGAAACTATCTTTTCTTTGACAAAGCACCATTCCAAAATCAGTTGCTTGCTAAATATTTTTAAATCATGCTTTTTTCTTTTCCTTTTATCTTTCTTACTTTTACACATTTCATTTGTTATATCTGCTGGCTTCACATGAAAGAACAGTGAAGCATTGTATCCATGACAGAAGTAATTTGCCCATTTGTGTAATACCATTTCATTCCCAAGCTATGAAACAAAATAAAGGCTGCATGTATCCTGGCCTTCCTGGAAAATGATCATACGGTGAGAAGGTGCAAGCTTACCGATAGCTGTTGAAAAGGTCCACACAGGTGCCATTGTTTCTACAAGGTTCTGAATTACATTCATTTGATTCCTTTTCACAAAATTTTCCTTCCCATCCAGGCAAGCAATCACACTGGTATCTCTATAACACATTAAGAAAAATAAACAATCTGATAGACTTTGTATTTTAATGCAATTGCAAAAGTATTATTACTAATAGTTGGAATACATTGACAGTAAAAAAACTTCAAGAGTTTTTTAAAACCTGACTGTATAAATACATTGCCTCACCATGATGGTGAAATGTGCGATGTAACAGCATTTTGGCATCTACAGGTGTTTAGAGACCACAAAAAACCTCCCAAACCAAACCAAATCAAGCCAAAGCAAAGAAAAACAAAACAAAAAACCAAAAAAACTTTGTGGCATTTTAGGATTTTTGTTATTGAAATTTAGAAACAGATAGAGACAATTAAGTTTCAAAGATATATGGGCTATGATCTTCATATAAACAGCAAAGAGAAATTATTTAATATCCTAATACACTTAAAAATACAATAAATTAAGATTCAGAACTCTGAAGAGAGTCCAGATTGAGCAGTTGCCCAGACTTTTCTGTAATGATACTCTTACCATTTCCTGTCAAATTAAAAGCTTGAAATATTTTATTGGAGCAAAGATAAAAAAGAGAGGAAGTTAACAATTTAAAGTCACACTCAGTATGATTGTCATGGAGTGTGGAACAGCTCCAGTAATACCAGTACTTCAAATGAAATTATTTACAAGTGTATTCTACTATATCTGGTCAAATCAACTTTTGCATCAACAAACTTGCACATAGTATATTTGTGTTTTGTATTTTACCAGTCACATTCTTCCTGATTTTGTGCTCGTGTTGATGAGCACCACTGCTATGCTTGCTTGAGACACCCATGATTTCTATGACTTGGATGTGATAAATCCACTGTGATAAACCTTAAAAGTCAGGAAATAAAATTGAAGAGTATCTTTCTGAGTTAAGATAAGGCACTGAGCATGGGCAGATGAAACCAAGCTGAGTGGGAATGTTGGTTTGCTGAAGGGTAGGAAGGGTCTTCAGAAGGATTTGGACAGATTAGATCGATGGGCCAAGACTGGTTGTGTGAGGTTCAACAAGTCCAAATGTTGGTTCCTGCTCTTGGGTCATAACAACCCCATGCAGAGCTACAGGCTGGGGGCAGAGTGGCTGGAAAACTGCCCAGTGGAAAAAGACCTGGGGGTGTTGGTCAACAGCAGCTGAATATGACCAGTGTATGTCAAGGTGGCCAGAAAGGTCAATGGCATCCTGTCCTGCACCAGCAATAGTGTGGCCAGCAGGACCAGGGCAGGGATTGTCCCCCTGTACTCAGCACTGGTGAGGCCACAACCTGAGTGCTGTGTCCAGTTCTGGGTCTCTCTCCACATGAAGGATATTGAATGATAGACTGAATCCAGAGAAAGGCAACAGAGCTGGTGAAGGGTCTAGAAAACTAATCCTAGAGGGAGTGGATGAAGGAGCAGGTGTTGTTTGGTCTGCAGAAAAGGAGGCTCAGGGGAGACTTTATACATCTCTACAACTGCCTGAAAGGAGGTTGCAGCAAGATGGAGGTCGATCTCTTCTTCCAGGTAAGAAGTGACAAAGCCAGAAGAAGTGGCCTGAAGTTGCACCATGGGAGGTTTAGGTTGGATATTAGGAAAAATTTATTCACTGAAAGAACAGTCAAGCTTTTGAACAGGGTGCTTAGGAAAGTGGTTGAGTCACCATCCTTCAAAAAAGATGTGGATGTGACACTTGGGGACATGCTTTGGTGGTGAACATGCTGGTGCTACATTAACAGTTGGACTTGATAAAATTAGAGCCTTTTTTAATATTAATAATTTTATGATTCTATAGGAGACAGAAAGATTTTGTTAAAATGTTTTTTTTCTTTTAAAATGTAATACAGAGAGATGAACTTGGAAAGAGAAAATAATTTGCTGTGAATTGAGCCAAAGAAAGAATAAAGAAAATACATTTGAGACAAATTACATTACTAGCCCACATTTTAGTGTTTCTTATTACATATTGACCCTGAGATTAACTCAGTTGTTTACAGCTATTGGTGAGCTATTTGGTGCAAATACACCAAGGTTCAATTCCCATATGGGCTATTCACTTTGGAGTTGGACTTGATGATCCTTGTATGTCCCTTTCAACTCTGTGATCTGTGCTAATAGCCACACCCAAATATCTCAGCTCTCTGCATATTTATCAGTGTCAAATGGGAAAAAATGGACACTACCAATCCATACCCATGAGTAACAATCAGACACCTCTTAAAAACTGTTCTATTGTCAGGTTAGGTTTTCACATATGCTGGCAATGTGAGATAACAACTTATTTCCAAAAAAAACTCTTCCAGAAATGGATTAAAAAATGAGAAGTGAAAGGAGGCTTGCAAAGAGTTTTGTTTAGAAAGCAGCAGTACTTTTCTAGTCTCACTAAAATTATCTGTCAATCAAATGCTGAAATTTAATTCTTTGCAGATTTTTCATTACATGAGGATCGTCACATCAAGCACAAAACATTGCTCACATTTATGTATATCATACATATGTGCAGAATAAACTAAAAAATTCTTGCATGTTATTTCATTTCTGTGCAGTTTTACAGTAACTGAAAGTGCAATGTTGCAATAAACTATATGTAAATGTAAGCAGATAAAAAGGGTTTTTTTATCTGATTATAGATGCAAGTCTTTACAGAGAAGGACCTGGGAGTCCTGGTGGACACCAAGTTGGACAAGAGTCAGCAACAAGCCCTTGCTGCCAAGAAGGCCAAGAGCATGCCGGGCTGCATTAGGAGAAATGCTGCCAGCAGGTTGAGGGACGTGATCCTTCCCCTCTGCTCAGCCCTGGAGAGGCCATACCTTAAGTGCTGTGTCAATTCAGGGCTGCCCAGTACAAGACAGATATGGAGCTATTGGAAAGAGTCCAGCCAGTAACATTAATAAGAGATTGACACATCTCCCAGGTGAGGAAAGGCTGAGAGAGCTGGGATTGTCAGCAGGGCATAGCGTGCACCAACAACATAAAATGACAAGAGTAGTAGAAAGCTTGCAAAGGATCGAGCGAGAGACTGAAGGAATAGAACTCGACACCTATTTATGTGTTTTCCCCTTTATTTACTGTAACTATCCATTACTATTCATTGGAAACAGGTTGAAATAAATGGTACATTTGAGTTCTTGCAAATTTTCTTTTGCTGGTGCCCTAAAGAACACAATAAATGCATAAATGACACTGTAGTTTTTCCTTGTACATAGCTCTCCCTTGTACAGTATATAAAACAGTATGCTTAAGAAGAGTGGATTTTGCCAGCTCTAACAGAGTCAGAATTTCTGATCCCTTGCACACATACCCAGAACCACATGTGCCCGTGAGCATGTCTTTGTCCAATTAACCGTGTGTGCTGTAAGACAGTGCCATTTAAGAGCGTTTGCATATTTTCCCTTCTCCAACACTGTAAATGAAGCATTAATCATTTCCTTAAGCCCTAGTCAACATTACTTCACTAGGAAATGGCAGCTGAGCATCTGGTAAACAGAAACTACATTGAAAAATGTTCATTGCACACAACAAAGATCTGAATTATGAACAAGGCAAATCTTCAAGCCTTTCCTTTGTATATTAAGGTTAGGCAGAATTTTTACCATGCATATATGTTCTCCAGATATGTTTTCCATGTCTAGAGAAAAAATGGAATTCAATCTTTATAGATACCATGGAGTAGGAGCATTTTTGGGGGAATCTTAATTCGCCAAAAGAACAAAAAACATCTCACCTGGAAACAGAAACACACAAAAGGAAACACAGAAACATTATTTTATTCTGTGTTCCAAGTTCTTCTTCCAGACTGTTTCTTGAGTACAGTTCTTTTTCCATTAAGGCCAAACTGGATTAACCTATTGTAAGACTACGTATAACTTGCACATAATGGAAGATGTGCTCCAGGATCTGTAGAAAACCTGATCACAAACCCCTTTTGCTTTTTTTTTTGCTACAGAAAACCTTCATGCAACTTCATTTTGTTAGTGCTAATAGCAGCTCATTTAACCTTGTGAAATAAATGTGAACATAAAAATGTAAGCATCTGTGAAATCATATTTGCAATTGCTCTAAACCATATTGAGATCCTAACATTATTTATGCAGCCTTTTTTGGTAATTTAAGGGTCTTTTCTGAGTTGCTACTTTAGGGCTTTCTTTTAAAGTTATTATTGATTTAATAATTTGCATAATCATGCATATTAACTGACAAAATTAGATTCCATTTTTCATTATGGCATTGTTTTCATTTTGCAAATTTTTTTTGCATTTATATCCTAAAAAGCAAGCTTGTTTAAAAACAAAAGAAAGTAAAGCAGGACAAAATAAAACCAGGATATCTGTTCATCTTCATTTAGTTTAACACTTGCTTTCATTTTTACTGTGGAAGTCTGAGCTAAAACAAGACCTATGCAGACTGAAGTCCTAACAAATACACTACTTTTCTGTCTTCTGTTAATGAATTATTTACCTCTTTTTCACAGGTTATAGGAAGCGTGAATGTATTAACCGTGCTGCTCCACAAATTAAGGAAATTTGACTCCTGACACAAAGAAAATCTGCAATTAGCTCTGTAGTTGCTACTCTAGAAGACATACATGGCTTCCTCTAATATTAGGTAATAACTCTAATAATTAGATTGCCTAATCCACAGCACATAAACACCTTTGGGGCTGAGTGTCATGAGGTTTGCTATATGGTTATTAATACTGATGTTAATTGGAAGAATAATTATAAGAAGTGGCATAAAAGAATAAGGTGGAAAAAGTGTGAAACATGGATTCAAGAATGTTGAAAAATTACAACTAAAAATCAAATTGCTAAACAGTAATACAGCTGATTGGTTCTGTTAAGACTACTGTTTAAAACTCACCAAATTATTGACTGAATCTTATTATTAGAATCACTAACGGATGTATTCTTATGTATTACTTTATTAAAAAGAAGGATTTTTCTTTTTTATTTTCCACTACAAAGCCGATGTGGTTTTGTGTGCTAAGCACTTAAAAATTTGAAATACTAAGGTAAATAATGTAATATTAAGCTATGTACAGAAGTTGAGGTAGCATTAGGTAGTGTTAAGCATTTTTAAACATTTCTAAATGCTTTATTTTTGATATCTTTTCCTATACAGTTAAATCTTAAAAATGCTGACCAGTATAATTATTTGTTCTTCCAAACCACTTATATTCTTTGGTGCCCTAAGTTATTAAAATTTATGTATCAACTGATATAAAGGATAAACCAGATTTTCCTAATTCAAATTTTAAGAAAGGCTTACAGGAGATATTAAGAACATTTTAAACTAGCTTATCTCTTTAACATTTTAAATAATGAATAAGTTAAATTAACAAGAAAGCATTTTAAAATGGCTGATACAAGCAAAGTTTGGTAAGTTGTAATGAGTTTTGCCTTACATTGTATTAATTCTCTGTATATTAACAGCATTTAATAATTATATGGAAAAAATTAAGATTTTCATAATATTTGAATAGCACACCAGTAGTAAAGAGAGACTTACTTTTTCATTCAGTGAAAATTCTGGCTTAAAATATTACTGGCATCTACACATGCTGTGTATTTATAACTCGAAATGAACTGTACTGTAATTTGTAACCACAAAGAAAATTATCTTAAATGGGAATGCTTGTTATTTGCACTGCAGGTCTCTATACACAACCATTTCACGGAATGGTGCTTTGCTACAAAATCATAATTATTGCAGCCCTTGATACTGATAATTTTAAAGTGACACTTTTTGTAAAGTGCATTTTGGGGAAAGTTTAGTTCTCTTAAAATTGAGTCAAAACTAATGCTGGTAACAGGCTTCTCTTAAAATTATTTTAGATTTCATGTGACATTTAACATGCAAATGTATTCTGGCCTATGCCTTTACAATTTAATCAATTTCCATCACTGCTCTGACATGATGGTTCTCGCAGCCCAGTGTAAATCTTTTTGGGGTCTGTTTTCTGTGTGGAGACTCATCCATAACACACTGAGGCATGCAAACATGCAACATGGCTTTTACTAGTGTTGACACAGATATTCCATTTGAGTATGGGCAATGTTAAACATTATTATTTTGGTTGCAGAAAAAAAGGAAAAATACTCAATAACAAATCCAAACTTCTGTGAATTTATATTTTTTAATAAATTCAAAATGCTACAAGAAATATGAACCTTACAAGACCATAGGAAGTATTTAAGATCATTAATATAAACAAATGTTACAGTCAAAGTGTTTTAAAAGCTGTTGATGTGAATGAGGAAAAATTTTTCTCAGGAAAGATGAAGGATTTAAGGGAAAAAAGATTTGATACTGCCCCAACCCAGCAATAATTTCATGACAACAAACTAAAGTTGGTTTGGGCCTCTGACATAATTAATAATTAGTGACAGGTCTTTTCCAGTCTCTACTTCCTGACCTCTGCCATTTGCTATATTTATACCTTTCTTTTGTTCCTCTCCTAGAGAGCTGACTAGGAAATGTGCCATTCAAATCATCTTCAACATGGCAGGTGCTGAACAGTACAGGGAAACTAATGAAAAACAACAGTCTTAAGTTGTTTGTGTGAAATAAACCAAACATCTGATGTGGCTCATGACAGACACTTGAGTATCAGCCTTTGGTCGGTCTATCTGGTTTGACGTTTAGCTCAATTGCTCAATGACTAGTGAAAGGTCACAAACACATTCCTGTTAAACCAAAGCACTGACAGGAACTTGACCCCCATAAAAGCTTGTCCAAAGCTTCCAGTTTGCCCCTAGATCTCAGGTAACAGGAGAGCTGTGGGAATTAACTGTGATATTCCAGAGGAATAGTCTAGGTACTAACAGACAGAAATAACATCTTGCTTTTGAATTACAAACCTGGTGTTGCAGCTGGTACCTTTTTAGATAAAGCAAGAAAATGCAGAAGAACAACTACTGGTTTCCATAAAACAAAGCTGCCTTAACATAGCAGCTCATTCAAATTTAGATCTTAAGCATACATTACATCAGTACACTTCAAGAACCACAAAGTGCCATTTTTGACAAACTCCAGCTCAAAAGTAGGGGAAAGTTAAAGAAACATGCTGTTCCAAGAATACTTCAAATTAAATATGCTTAGAAACACCCAGACATTCAAAATATTATTTGATGTCAAGCCTCCTCTTTTGAACTTTCACTCATCCCTACTTTAAATTTATAGAACATTTCATTATCATAAAGCACATTACAGGAAAGTCATTTGGATGAATGAGAGCATGGATCCACACTCTGCAAGAGATTACAACTCTTGTGTCTTGACTGTGCTTGTTTTGTGAGATAGGCCATCATTCTATACTTTTTTAAATTAGAAAAATATGCACTGAAGTTCAAAATATGGTGGAAACTTCCCCATGTATTTAACTCATACAGCTGGACAGTTGCTAATGCCCAGGTAATGTGAATGCCTTTGTGAGAAAGTTCAGCATCTTTTCTGTCAAGATTTTTGTCATTCTGAACCCAGTGTCACAGCTCCTGGAAGGACAGTGTGTGCCTGGAACCAGACAGGTTGGGTTCCCAAAAACAGGAATTCCAGTCTTCCCAGATTCTGAGTCACTAAATACAGCAAAATTTTCTAGAATTTACCCCACGACTAAAGGAAAAAAATGCAGTGTTTCAGACGTTTGTGTTTGATACGTGTCTTCTGTATTGGAAACTAAATCTTAGTGCTCTTTTCATTTTTTCTCATTCATAATTTTCCATTACCAAAACTAAGAGTGTGCAGCTGCTTGATAATGCATAACTGAAGTTGGTTCATACATTAAAAACTTGGATCAGTCTGTTTATCGGGGTCACCTAGTGATAGCTGCATCCACAAATGAAAAATTCATAGCAGTTTCTGATTCCAAAAGAATTTCTGTAATACTCATGGTCTCAGAATGGCTTGTTATAAGAATCGATACTTTCTGGGAAAAGCTCAATTTGTGTCCAACAGTCTAATTCACTTTTTGCATAATACAATTTAGAAATAAGTTACCAAAAGTCAGGTACAAGCACTACTTTGAAATCCAAATTATTTAATTGAAAATTCAATGAGTGTTCACTTTTGAGGCTTTATTCTAAAAACTCTATGTCACTGAAAAAATTAATAAAGAGGTTGTAGAACAAGAAATAACGGAGATACATTTTAATCTGCCAAGGGTTGCCACCATTTTAAACATGTGGTTTAAAGACTAGGAGGAAGAGAGAGAGAGAGAGAGAGAGAGAAAGGAACTGTAAAAATGGAGACAGATTAGATAAACTGCAGGATAAGAGCATGACCTATCTTCCCCATTTTTATAGAATTATTCCAGTCTCAGGTTTTTCCTCTCTGCTTTTGAATGTCTTTGTCTTACTTTGTCTTGGGAATAAGAACATGATTTTAAGAGCACCAGCTCCAGATTTTAGTAATGTGTTTCTCCTTTTCCTGAAAAATGCAGGTTAATTATAGATTTTTCAGCATACTAAAGGATTGTTAAGAAGGGATTTCCATTATGAAACATTTGTACAGATAAAAGAAAAGGGAATAGTATTCTTAAAATAAAGTCCTAACTTAATACTTCACATTCAAATGTTAAGAACTGTCTTCCCCTCTTTCTCTATTTTCCTAACACATAATTAAAATTAATTTTAGTATTATATAGAATGAGACAATAAAATAAAGATAATTTGTGCTGTAATTTGAATATACTGTGAGCTTAGGGAAGTAATACTTTAAAAAATTACAACTTTGGATGTTATGATTCTATCTGTATTTGGTATGGTAGAGGTTAAACACTCTTTACCTGTTACCTCATATTTCATATGAGAGAAAGAAAAGGCTTTTCTCTCTGATACCAGGAAATTTAAAGACTTTCATTCTAATCTTGCAAGGCTGTAAAAATATTTAATCTTAGCTATAACTTTTTCTGTCTCATTTCCACTCCCTGGGAGAGCTTGATCTTATTAAGGGCAATCTTTTGCAATTTGCATTTTGCTGGCCTTCCTGGAGTTTGCCTCTTATTACTTTAATGAAGTTCTATTTCTGGATATTGAAGGTGCTTGCTCACACCTTTTAATGGGAATGCAAACACTGTACCCACTAGCCCTATTTATTTAATCTATTACAATTTATGATGCTGGAGTTAGAGCTTTTCTTCATGTTTTGAATTTCAGCAGCATATTGATGGGACCAGCAACTCATCAATAAGCCACACAAAATTATTATTTGTGACTGAAGTTTTTTACAATATTATTTTTGTTTTCCTATTGGTACGATTGCAATTGTGTTATTATTAGGTCACTGACTCTCTCTTTAATTTTCTCTGTTCTTTGTCTTCTCTCTTTTCTCTGCTCATTCCTCTCTTCTCTCTCTCTTCTCCCTCCTTCTCTGAAGCACTGAAGAGGTAGCTTTTTCTTCTACTCGTGGAATTCTACCCAGCTGTCTTGGTAGGTCTCCCAGGCCCTCGCAGCCCCTGCAGCTAATGGGATGATTCTGAAGCAGACTATATGCCCACAAGGAAAAAAAAAAAAAAAAAAAACCAACCAGAAAAACAAACCCCAAATTTGAAATGCAAACCTGGTAGGAATGTGAGGACACAGTGGATCCTGGAGGGATGCACTGAATCAGAGAGATTTAAATAGGGGAAAGCACTAGAAAAATAGGATAGGCAAGACAGACAGGGAATTGAAAACCCAGAGCAAGGGGAGCATAACCTCTGACTAAGCAATCTTTATTAGCATTTGCAGATCTTTATCAAACCTGATTTTGAACATCTTCTGTTAATGGGTTAAATTAAGAATTGAGGAATGCTGTGGAGAAATGTGTTTCCTGCAGGCTGAAAGAAAAAGACTGCAAGAGCACTGTGAGAATGGGACATAGATCACCACAGTGTGTTTTCCACCTGCCATCTCAGGCAGATAAATATATGACCATGGTTTTTCACGACACACAAGCAAGATCCCTACTCTTACTTCTTCACCTGCAGTATCATCTCTTCTTTTTTTTCTTTTTTGTCCTGAAGTACAGCAATTCTATGTGAAATAATTTAAATATGCTAATATCTGGAAAATCAAAACATATACATGTATTAAACTATTCAAGAGTGTCCAAAGGAAGGACACTCTCTAATATGAAGGTGGTGAAGGAGGAGTAGCTGTATGAGGAGCAGCTGAGGTCACTTGGTCTGTTCATCCTGGAAGAGACCAAGGGGAGACCTCACTGCAGTTACAGCTTCCTTGTGAGGGGAAGAGGAGGGGCAGGCGCTGATCTCTTCTCTGGGGGACAGTGACAGGAGCTGAGGGAATGGCCTGGAGTTGTGTCAGGGAAGATTTGGGCTGGATATCAGAAAAAGGTTCTTCACCCAAAGGGTGGCTTGGCACTGGAACAGCTCCCCAGGGAAGTGGTCACAGCACCAGCCTGACAGAGCTCAAGAACAGAGTTTGAACAATGTTCTTGGGCACATGGTGGCACTCTTCGGGATGGTGCTCTGCAGTGCCAGGAGTTGGACTTGATGGTCCTTGTGGGGCCCTTTCAACTTAGCATATTCTGTGATTTTGTGATGTGCAACTCCATTTGATTTATTAAAGCAGGAAATTAAATCTCTCAATGCAGTCTCAAATAGAAGTTATCCAAAGAATACAGTGCCATTAAATATTATTATTACACATTAATTATTTTTCAGAAATTGCCCAAGATTTTCTACTTCATCATTTTCCAACATAATAACCAATGCCAGGTTATTTTCCTCTTTTTACAAAATTTTGGTATACAATGCTTGCTGAAACTCATTCCACTTGTTTGCAACTATATCATTTCAAAATTATGTTTTAAACCAGAGGAAGAATGAGACAGAGAGGAACTTTTTGCATGAATGATAGAAATTTTCTTAAAAGATTTTATTAAAGGTATAGGGATACAGAAGAGCAAAAAGTTACCTGTCTTCTAAATAAAAAAAAACCATTTCAAATTATTTGTATTTTACATATATCTTACTAAATTATAGGTTTGCATATCTTACTTTGACCATGAGCCCAGAAGAATGTAAAGCTCTGAGTTGATGCAATTGCATAAAATTTAATTTTTTATATTAAATCAATACTATTCTTGGTGTAGGGTTTTTTATTTCTTTTTCTTAAATTTAACTGAAAACTTTAGCATATCATTCTAAAAAGTGTAGTGTCAGGGTTAACTTAGTGGGAAAAAATTGGACCAGTTTCTTTGAACCAGATGTTTTTATAAGGAAGTGTATAATAATATAATTGCTAAAATACAAATGTAATTATACACTTTTCAGAAATTATTATTTCTGAAAAGTGTATGAAGAGCAGCTATCATTGCTTTAAAGCACTGAACATTAGAAGTAACTTTAAAAATAAAAAATTATTTCAAGGATTGTTCCTTTTCTATTTTCACTCACAGAATTTGTGTATTTTTGAAAGATAATACAGCTGCAGAAAACAGAGGAGAGCTCTGTAACATTCTGTACATCAAGAAATCATGAGATAATTGACAAAAAGTGCACCAGAACATCTTGCTGTTTTGGTATTTCATTAGGCATGCAAGCTCTGAACAAGAATAAAGAACTTTTGTTTACCAATCTGTATGGAAAAAGCCAGTATAAACACTATTCAGGATTAGCTGCCACAACTGTACTCAATAATAGATGAAGAAGGAGGTTTCAATTTTCTAAGACAAATAGGATGGTGCTTATTAAGAATACAAATCCTTGATTCATAATGAATAGTTCCTTCATCTAAAACATGAAGATGAGAAGCAAACTGGTGCTTTTACTTAAATAATAAAAAAAAACCGTAAGAAAATATTTGTAATGACGATTCCATTTGTAAGAAATTACAGAATAATAAAAAGTTCTTGATTAATGAAGCTGGTAAGCTAACCAGGGTCTGGAGCACAATTCTCATGAGGACTGGTTTTTTATCTGGGAGAAATAAAGGATTGGTGGGACTTCATTACTCTTTGTAACTCTCTAAAAGCACAGTAGCAATGTGGGGATAACTTCTCCTAAGTAACATGGGACAGGAAATGAGGAAATGGCCTCAAGTTGCACCAGGGAAGATTTTGATGGGATTTTAGGGGGAAAAAAATTACATAGAAAGGGTTATCAAACACTGGAATAGGCTGTCCAGGGAAGCAGTGGAGTTACCATCCCTGGAGGTGTTTAAAAGTTGTGTAGATGCGGCACAGAGTGACATAGTTTAGTAGGGGAATTGGCACTGCTAGGTTAACAGCTGGACTTGAACTTGGAGATGATTTCCACAATAACTGATTCTATGATTCCAACCATGGCCTGGAGCCATTCCCAGTGTACAATTTCTCAGCTATAACCAAGTAAGCACTGCTGTGACTTTTACATTCCTGGGGAATGATGTTTCTGAAGTGTCCTAGTTTTGGATGGGATAGAGTTAGTTTTCTTCCTAATAACTGGTGCAGTGCTGTGTTTTGGGTTTAGGATGAGAATAATGTTGATGGCTCACTGATGTTTTAGTAGTTGCTGAGCAGGGCTGACATTAAGCCAAGAACTTTTCAGCTTCTCATGCTCTCCTGCTACTGAGTAGGCTGAGGGGCACCAGGCTGTAAGAGATCAAAGGACACTTGTGATGCCATGTACAGCATAAAAAATTGGGGAAAACCTGGCCAGGGGTCTACTACTTGGAAACAGGCTGGGCACTGATGGGTTGGTGACAAGCAATTGATTTCATTTTCATCACTTGTCTTCCTTGGATTTAACATATCTTTCTAATACTTTCATTTCAATCATTAAACTTTTCTCAGCCCCCCAAGTTTTCTCACTTTTATCCTTCCAGTTCTCTCCCCCACCCCACCAGGATGTGGAGTGAGCAAGCAGCTCTCTGGTGCTTAGTTGCTTGACACAGAAATTACATCTTGACACAGAAATTAAGTCTGCAGTGTGTTTTTCTCTCACCTACAGGTTAGAGACAAAAAAGAATAGCAAAGATATTCTGATATACCCTTGCTAAATAAAGGTTGTGTTTGATGTGTGTTCTGCTTATCTAAGAGTTTAGAAACTGAAGGAAATTATGGGATTGAAAATCAAGGGCATCATAAGAAAAAAATTATACCTCTGACAATAGCAGTGAAATAACTGGGGCAATTAAAAAAAATAAAAGTTTTAAACAACTATTGTACACAGGAGATATATTCAGTAAAGACTGGGGAGAAAAGTCTGAGACTGTAAAAGTCTGGGTTTTCTTAACATCCATGATATATTCAGTACACTTCAACTGGATCAAAACTAGTATTATATGAAACAAATATTGTGTATTAATTACCCAGTTTAAAAACAGCTTTCTAATTTTTTTTTTTTTTGCAAAGGGATGTTTTTATTGCTAAAAGATCATCCTAAAAAGCTTTTTCCTTTCACATAATTCCTTTCTGTCCTTTGTCAGTTGCAATTCAGTGTTACAAAGAACAAACCTAAGATTTTTTTAATCTCTCTTAATGAAATGCACTCAGGTACAAATAGAAATAGTATAGATTTTTTAATTGACAAAGGTTTAATGGAGAAAAACTAACAGCCTGAAAGGTAGTAAAACAAGCTGGGAACACAGCCAAAAGCAACAGAAGTAATATAAAGCTGGGAACTTGGAAGCTACAGGTGTACATAATGAAGCCTGAAGAGAAAGACCTGAGTTTCTCCATGGTAGCAGGTACTGTGAGAATGTGTACTCAGCCTACTGTTTATATTTACAGTTATTAATGAAGCTGACATATTTAAAGCATGTAAAAAACAGTGTCTCAATTATTGTTCATTCCTCAAGCATGAAACAACTATCTCAACATGACTAAAAAGCATATGTCCACAGCCAGAGGAGACTGGGAATGATGCCTAGGTAATAAAATGAAAATGCCAGACTCTTTGATATGCCTTTTGTGTCTTTCCCCTGTGGGTACACATGCAGAATGTGCATTATTGTTCTCTATAGCACTGGGATTTTTCCTTGCAGATGCTTTTCAGTTTTGGACTTATTCAGCAATCATTTAGTGACACTCATCCCAGATGTAAAACTAAGCACCAAGTGGCAACAGTGTAAATCAAAAAGTGTACTGTGTTTTTCTCTGCTGTACAAAATATGACATTGTTTCTCCTAACAAAAGACAAAACAAATGCAAAATAAAACAAAAATAAAACTAAACTAGACAAAAAAGACCAAACACCCCCTCACACCTCCCCCCTCACACCTCCACCCCCCCAATCAGTTCAGTATTTGAAACTCAGTCTCTTACACTATATTTGTATTTTAGGACTAATCTAATTTTATAGAAATTTTGATATTTCTTAGCTTATTTTTAAAAAATACTAAATATATTTTATTAGAATCTGCAAACATTAAAATCAGAAAAAATCTTAAAATAATGATCCTATATGAGAAACTGTTAACAATTTTGCAGATCCTAAAATTGTTCTGCAAAGTCTGTATAGTGCAGATACTTGTTTCAAAGGACATTTCAGATATAGCCAATGCACTCATAAACTGAAAGAAGCCAGACTGGTTGAAAGCTTTTGGATCCTCCACCAGTTGTCTTTTTATTTCTTTATTTTTTCTTCATTGTTTCTATATCTCAGTGATAGCATTTGAGAAAGGGTCTTGAATGTTACTCAGCACCTGATGCATCAAGGAACACATATAAAGAAAAAAATAAATCTTTTTCTGTGGTACTAAGGATGAAGGAACTGAAAATAGCTCCTTACTAGGCTTTTATTTAGTATCACTAACTACATCAAGAGAGGTGTTACACCGAGATATAAGTGAAGCTCATCCCACAGGGAAGCTACCTAAAGCATCTAGGTACTCATCTCAGAGAAATGTACTTCCTATGGTAACAGCCTGTCTCAGTTTTGGAGACAAAATTTCAGGAGGAAACACTAATATCTAGCTGGTTCCCTCAGGGTTCAGTGCAGAGCTAACAACTAGCTGGCTCCCTCATGGTTCAATTCAGTTCAACATATACCTCTGCCAACAGAGAGATTGTCAGTAAGAACAGATTAAATTCAGTTTCTGATGTCTTTTAGGGCTTGGGACAAAATGCAGAATTTTTTCAAAGCACAGATGCTGGGTTTCATTGCAGTGGTATGCCATGCACTGTTATGGACCAGTAAGAGTTAAACTCTTTCAATTACTTGGCACATTTTGTCTGGCTCTGTTAAATGGATCACTGCTTTTCTAGTGGGCACAAAACCAGACAAACATATGGACAACATTTATAGGCAATCAGTACATTTACACTTAATTTGAGTATCTCAGCTGACTAATGAGGGACAGACTTAAAGCCAGAGATTTCCAAGCTGCTGTCCATACTGAGATCACAAACTGCTGTTTCAGAAGACTTGTCCTTTATGAATCTATTGGCCAAAGCAATTTAAAACCAGCCATGTGTTCATATGTTTCTTGTTGTCATGGTTCTTATGGCTCAGATTCATTAGTGTTTTAGTTTACCCAAGGACTAAGCTTTGGGCATGAATTTCTCAGTCATCCTCACTTAATTGGGATTTACCATACAGTGGTTTCAGGGCAGACAAATCCAATCCACTTTTGAAAGAGACTGAAACAGAAAATGTGCCCACCTAATGCTCTCTGTAAGTCCAAAAGTTACTCCCTCCAAACAAGTATTCAGTTTGCAACAAGGTCTCAGTATCTATTCTGTCACTCTGGGGTTATCTGTGTTGCTTGCTAATTACCCTTAGTTCAGGAGTGCTATAAAATAGTGAAAAAGACAGAAATTTTCCTTTTTGGGTTTTGGAATCGGAAATGGATTTGGATTTCTGATTTCTTGTGCTCTGATCAACACATACAATGTTTACTCAGAATGTGCCCACTGTGACCACTCCAGACTTTCAGTAAAACACCCACATAACTAAATTTACAGATCCATTTACAGAACAGTTTTTGTTTAAGTAAGAAAAGCTTAGGAATGTGACCTAAAGTCATTCATAATCTCATCACTAGTAACTAAAAGTCTAATTCTATCTTGGCACAAGTCAATCTTAAATGTTCTTACTCTAAGATTGGATAAAAAGAACCTGAGCTTCCTATCCTTTTATACTCATTTGCACTCAAGTCAAATGGTTGTCAAATAAACTACTGCTGCATTTGCTAATGGAGATATTTTAGTGTCACTTTCTGCTGATGTAATTTTCTCCATTTAAGTGATTTCAACAAGTGTGATCCACCTTTTTATCAATTTTCAATGTATAATATTTCTGCAATGCAATTCTAGAACTCTATATTAGTTTTTCTTATACCTGTAAACAATTCCCATAAAGATTTATAACAGTGTATATTTTAAACTCTAAGGTTTAAAGTAGGTATACTTTGCACTCTAAGTATTTTGATGAGATACAGGTATCAAGCTTCTGTACAGGAAAATCATACTTAAGTAGACACTGGAAGGGACCTCTGGAGATTGTCTAGATCTCCCCAGCCTATTTACAGCAGGGACAGCTCTAACAGGCTGCTCAGAACCTCATCTGGCTGGGTTTTTGATAAATCCAAGGATGGATATTTCACATCCAGCCAACCAATTTCAGAGTTACCTTTACATTAAAAAAATATTTTCTTTACATTTTAATGGACCCAGCGTTATTTCAGTTTGTGGCCTTTGCCTCTGGCTGGGGACCACAGTGTACTGAGAAAAGTCTGACTCTGTCTTCACTTGCTGGGGTGCTGCAGAGGTTAATGTACTGGTACCTCAGATAGGCACACAGATTAATTTCTCAGCAAAAGTGTGATTGTTTTCTCTATGACTCTGTCCCCTTGACATCTCCTTATTTTTGTGTACAGACTAAAGTGGGCCCTCTGCAGCCCTAATATGTTTATCAGGTGTCTCTAAATTACTTGTACCCTTTGCTTGACAACCGTGTCTCTCGCTTCCTCACTAGACTTTTGTTGGCCAGTCTGTTGTCCAAGATACTTCTGTCCCTTTTGATCAAGTCAATCCCAATCTTCCTAGCCTCAACCCTGTGAGAAGGTTTCATGGTCCTGAAAGATGAAACTCTGTTATCAATCCCAGTTGTGTAAGCAGCTGTTGACCAACAGGATTTATCCACGCCCTCTCAAGCACTTCCTCTCATTGTCAGGAATGTAGAAAAAAAAAACACTGGAGCACCCATGTCCTTTGTCATGTCCCTGGAGACATGGAGTCACCTATGGTGTGTTCCAGGTTTGCACTGGCCATAACATTAGTACCTACATGGAAGAGCAGCAAGAGATTATAGTCCCAGGGCTGGACAAGCCTTGTTAGTCTCACCAGGGCATCCCAAATCCAAGCCCTAGGAAAGCAGCAATCCTGCTTAAACAACAGGTAGTACTGGCAGATGGGGGCCTTCATCCTCTGCATGGAGTCCCCTGCTACTGTCACTTGCTGTTCTTTGTTGTGCTGCTGAATGCTTCAGGCTCAGCTGGTTTGGACACTTTTCTGGCATAACTCCCAGTCCCTCATCTGCTACAAGGACAATGAACCCGTTCTGCATATTCATTAAATTAAAAAAAAAATACAGAAATCATAAATTCTTTTCATATTTTGCTGCTTCTTGGTTTCACCTCAGGGAGAGTTCTGATGGAATTCTCTTACACTTTTTTCTTGGTTTATTTTTTAATTTGATTATTTGTTTGCTTTTTTATTATTCGCACTACAGAAGGTCTAGCAATGCCTGAATAAAAATTGTGGTATTAATTGGAATTTCCTCAATTAGAAAAAAACAATTAAGAAAAATAAGGGACAAAACATAGGTGGAATGCAAAGAATTACTTCATATCACCTCTGTATCTCAGTCATTCTTGTTCTCTGGACAATCAGAGAATGTTCCACTGAGCATGTATGAATGAGTGAAAACCAAACATGAAATTCAGAATTTTTCCCAGGGAAATTGCAGTGGTATTTATACTTCAGACTACATTACAGATATTTGTTAAGAAAGCTAGTCTACATTGATGTGGTGAAGCTTTTGCTTCAAATAATCTGCTTTGCTTATCA
>JAHLSL010000046.1:10361877-10392086 GCA_025920805.1 Petroica traversi | reverse complement strand
TAATATAGAGCTACTTGAATATACAACATTCTTAAAAGAAATACTAAGAGTAGTCATAAAAATCTTAGAATACTAAAAGTAATCAGAAAAACTAAAAGTAAAATTGAGCAGACATCCCAGTTTATCAGTAGATAGCAAAAATTCTCAAAAGTCATTATTTGCTTGGGTTTTTTTAGAGGAAAATAAAGAACAATAGAAACCATATGAATACTTGTAGCAATATAAATACAGTGGGAGAAGTAGCAGAGCTGCTGTGTATGCATTCAGTAAAGGTTAAAATGATAGGAAAATGTTATTGACCATAGTATAGCATAGACAGAGTAGGGATGAGAGGTGAAAATTTCAAGTATCATCACTTAGTAAAACTCTGAAGAACAATAAACTCAGAATGTCCCCTCATATCAATTTCTGAATTCTGTCTAGGCAGAAATCATAATAGAAATAACTTATTACAGGGATTGCTCAAAGATGTTTTAGGAGCAAATTTCTAGTTGCAATTTTTATTTATTGAATATAAAAATTCAGAAAGTCTGGCTGCATTTTAAAGAAGTGAAAGCAATGCCAAGTGAAACTCTGTTGCAATGCAGAAAGGAATGTTATCACTTTAGGGCTAAAATATCACAAATAAGTTAAAATGTTATTATATTAAATGAAGTATAAAATTAGGCATTTAGAAAAAAATGGTAGAACTTTTCTTGGAAACATTTAATGAAACAGATATGGAAGTACAAGAACCAGCTTTTTAAAAAAACCATAAAATTTCAGATTATGTATTTTTCGCAGAAGAAGGAAGTTATAGTTCAAGAAAATGAAGTGGATTTTTAGTGTTTTGAAACCTTTTGATTTAATTTCTCTCACTGAGAAGTTCTGAGTCTTCCCTGTGGAGAGTGGAAATTACCTATCTGCAGATATTAGAGTGTGTTCTAAAAATACCTTCCCTGACAACCTGGAGGCTATTCAGTATCTTTTGGTATGGTCACTTTCACGAAAGTGAAACTTTCCACTTTGAGGATTAGTCTGATACCTGCTTATATGAAGGAAAGGAACAGGTTTATCTTTAAAATGGAAAGTGGCAGATCTAAGAATTGTTAATTTTGAATGGAAACCTTTAAAAAACAAGATTAAGTGGCTGGTTCTTCTGGTTCTTCATGTCACTTCAGCTGAAAAGAATTATTCAGCCAACAAACGAAAGTTTATTTTCAATCAAAATTTGATTATGTTTTGATATCTTCTGTTAAAGAAAAGTTTTCAAGGAGTAACAGAATGTCAGCACAAACCTTTAACTCCCAATTATCAGAGAGGATTAAAAGTCATTGGGAATTCCATTAAAAGACCTTAAGTCACTATGAAATGCTATATAATGCCTCTCAGAGCTAGTTTATGGCACGTCAGTAGTGCAGAATTGCATGCTGCTGTTAAGAAAGAGGAGCCAGATGTTCTTTGTGTAACCTACTTCTCCTACAGGTCGGGGGGGGTGACAAGGAAGGAGTTTGGAAAAGGACTAAGGGGAGGACAGATTCCTGCAGGTTTAGGCTCTGTGCTCCTGTTGCCCTCAAGGGAGGGATAAAAGTAACACACACAGAAGGAAAAGCTGACTTCAAGCACTAATTCTCACTGCACAAAAGAGTCCTTCCTTCTTGTGATTCTGGTGGAGACATCCTAAAGGTTATTATGCCTTAATAATAACCTACTTTTCCTATGCCCGTTTGCTCTGATGCTGCTGTGTATAATTTATAAAATAATTACAGTTATTTTTCACATGATATTATACACTGCAAGCTGCATGACATGTGAGTATTATATTACATCATAATTATATTACTTATAACTGTATTTACTGGTAAATACATATAATGCTGCTCTGAATTTGCTATAAGAAAAATAATCCACATAAGTTTTTGGGAGTTTGATTTCTGTAAAATTTGACTTAGAGCACATTAAAAAAAAAAATTTGTATTGTTCCACCATTAAACTAAAAAAGAGTAGGTAAATCTATCTCTCTTAAAACTCACTTTGCTGTGCCACAGATGAGTACCTAAGGACAAAAAACAATATTTACATTATTTCTAAAATGTTGTCCCACATATTTTGCATGTTTCGGTTTTACAGATCAGTATACTGTTTTGAGAGTAAAGAAGAGAATTTTGAAGTTGGAAAGTAGAATCTTCTATTGATTTCATTATTAACTTCATGTTCAGTATGAAGCGTCTCTCCAACTCTGGAGAGCTATTAAATCTCATCCCAATTTTATACATAAATGGAGCTTTATCTCACTGAGATGATTTTAAGATGAAATATTATAAATATCTTAAATGATGACTGATTCAATTATTTAAATGACAGAATATATATTTCACGGATATATATGTTATAGAAAATTTGATTGATTTTGTAACCTTTAACATGGCAAAGCACTGAACCAAATATATTCAAAAACATTGTAAGATTAATTGGAAAAGCAGAGGAATATGAGAATTTTGTCTAGTTTACTTATTTTTATTCATTTAAGAATAGTTTTTTGATTCTTGTTTGACTTTGGAGTGGCATTGTTTGTATATTAGAACAGTTAATAAATATAACATTAGCATATATATTTTATGCATGCTAGAAAATGTTTCCTTTTACAGCTCTTACAGCAAATTTCTCTTCCTGATACTGTTTGCTTTAGGTAGGGAAAATATATTTATATAAATACATATGCATGTATTCCTAATTAAATTATTACATCAGAAGAAGTTTGAAATGTCTGATAAAATAGTGTCTTAGGCTGTTGTTAAGTGATTTGCTATTGTGATTTGTTATTGTGATTTATTTTCAAATTGCAAAAAAAAAAAAAAAAAAAGAAAAAATAAAAAAGAAAAAAGTTGACTTTTTCTTGTTTTTTTAAATTTGTTTGTTTGTTTGTTTACTTATACATCCACAAAGAACATTGATTCTCCCTTCAATTTGGTTCTATAGAGCCCACATCAAACTGAACAGTAACCTGGACCAAAAAAAGAATAGCTCTCTTTCTCCCTCTGCTAGATTAGTTGATTTGCTAGAAAATTCCTGAATTTTAAACACTCTGGCCTCTTAGAGACTGTACTCTTATTACCTACTTGACCATTCTTAGTAAAATGAGTCTTTAAATGATCCTTTCACTAGAGTTATACCACTTTTCTGCTTTTTTATAATCTATTTTTTTTTACTCTTTACTTTTTCATTTACCAGAACTGTTCTTAAATAAAAATAAAATAGCCAAATAAAAATGTCTATAAGCATTATGACTGAAAGTTTGGTTTTCTCCCACTTGCAGACTCTCTCCATGAATGATCACTCAATGTCTTTAGTTCAAAGAAAGAAGCTGGTTGGAAAAATTTCCTGAATAAGGCAAATAAGTTTTGAGTCTTGTTCGCTAGAAGCATTCACGTGTTTTGTTAATTAACTGTTAATATAAAATAAACCATGAAATCATGGAACCATGATCTCCTCTCTCCTGAGTTGCTTTGAATTCTCTTATTTTATCCATTTTACCTTAGATTATTTTTTTTATTCTTCTCTTGTCCTTCTTTAGACAGAGAATTGGAAATATCATTCCCCAAATCAGAACAGCATATAATTTATTTGTTTCTCTCCTAAGAGATTAAGGTTGAAAGCTTGAAATCCAAAAAGCTGAGGAAAGTTTCAGTATTTGATCTTCTCATGTTGGCCAGCCACATCCTTTAATCACTCTTGCTTTAGATTACAGCTCTAGGAGTGCTGCCATTCCTTAGGTCAGTCATGAATCTAGGCTTGACATACCACAGTTATGAGACATGAATTATGTCTGAACCTTACAGCTATGCTTCCTCTTGAGAAACAAATGCAGAGCAAAATCTCATTAGGATCAGTGATTTCTTTTACTGCTTCTGAACTGCCTCTCATGATGAAAGTAACCAGTGACTGAAACTTGGTAAGTTTAATATGTTTTTTTTGTCAGACTATCAATTATGGCATACGTTCTGGCAGTTTAGAAGCATAAAACAGGCACATTCGAAAATACAGGATAATATGTGTAGAACATAGGAAAAACACTGCATAAGCACACCCAGCAGATATTTTTGTAGTAGGATGAATAACTTGCATTTAATTTACCACTGTAGCCTGCTCAGGAAAAAGGTAGAAAATCCCTGATTGCACCACTGCATGACAGAACACCAACGAATGAAGGAAGCGCCAACACATTGAAAATCCACTTATTACATGGTTGAGTGATCTTGGAAGCAGAGGAAAGCAGCAAGTATACAGAATAAGAGAGCACATACAAGATTGACAGTGTACTGACTTCTGCTCTTTTTAATTTACTTGTTTTGATTAGCTCTCCTATTGTTGTGATGGCCACTTGAGAAGTCAATTCAGTTATGTATGTTTATGCCAGGTTTTAGCAGAGCCTTCCAGACATACTTTTACTTGGCAAAAAACTAATCTTATCTGAAAAGGAACAAGGTCCTTAAGCAGTAGCTTCAGCAGGAAGAAAAGCAGAGGGAAGAAAAAAAAAAATACTTTATTTATGTGATTTGGAATAATTCTGATCCACTTTTCCACAGGCAAAAAATCTAAATTCAAGTTTAAATAAGAAAATTAAAACTACATCTCAACAGGCAATAGCTTTCAAACCACTTCTGCCAAAGATATAAAGCAGACCATGATATCTTTCTCCAGTTTCTCCTTCACAGACAATAGATGAATTCATTTCAGGCAGGAACTCCCTGATGCAGAACATGGAAGTTACACAGAAAATGAATTGAACCTGGTAAAAATGCAAAGTGGTTTTACAACTGTATTGATTTCTAAGGAAAAGTGGTGAAGGGAGTGATGGTAACTTTTATTAGATAAACAGAAAGGGCTAATCTCCCACTTTAAAAATATCAGTGTTCACTTTCTCAGATGGTGCTATCGTATAGGAAATCTTTAGCTATTCTGTTCTGTTCTGAAAGGTTATCATTTGCTATTAAATTTTGTAAGTGGCTTAGAACAGGTTTTATACAGAAAAAAATGGAATTTATTACATCCCACATGATGAGTTTCCTTGAAAATGTGGCTATTTTTCACAAAATGTCATTGGAAGTTAGATTTATGGAAAAAATAACCCCAAAAAACTAGTCTAACTTGCAGCTGCTGATCCTGGTTGAGTATTTAGTATACTATGTGGACAATTCCATACACATGGAAAATAAAGGCTGCAAAATCATATCAGTTAAATTAGGAATTTCTGAAAAAAACAGCAAAATACATCTATTAGTTTGCCAGACTGCAGGAATGTGAAGACACACTATCAAAACCTTCTATTTTGGCTGCATAATTGAGATTTTTAAGAAATGGCCCTGATAATTTTCAGTGCAATTCATCTAATTTTCATTTCTTAGCATCTGCAGTGCCACAGGTTTAGGCTTGCCTTGCCACTTCTTTTCATGCTAAATAGTATAAAAACACCTTCAGCATAATAATTCCATTGTTTTCATCATTGTTCATCATCGTTCCTTTACTGTAATTTAAGTAAAACAATAAAATGATATCTGTCTGTCACAAGATCATTTTTCTTTAAATAGCTGAAACAAATGTAATTGCCAATAATTCATTCAAATATAAATTCCATGTATTTGTTCTGAAATAGCTAATACACTGATATTTTCAGGCCAAAATATTACAGACACTACTCTTTTAGAAAAGTTGCAAGTAATATGTTCACTTGTATACATTATCTATGCCATATAATGCATATCTAAGTGTAAAGTAAACCTCACTTGTTTCTTTGGTACTTTAACATATGCATGAACTATATACATACACACACACATGCTGTAGAGACTTAATACCACTCTAGTTTTCTAATGTATTTTTTCCTGTTTAAATAATATTTTATTTATAAGTATTTTTCTCTGATAATATTTTTACAAAGTTTTCCTGTCACTGATGATTTTCTCTTGAAGCGCCTCAAGGGAAAAACTTTGAGTCTATAAATTTTCCCATATTTAGTGGTTTCCTCTCTGCATTCTCCTCCTGATTGGATGTCTGTCTGTCATCAAAACCTACCCCTTGTACTGGTAGATCCCTTATGACTGACTGTACTCTAATTTGTCTTAGGAAAAATAAATTTTACAGACTGGGTTAGACATTTTTTAATGAGCGCTCTCATAATGTAGACCAATAAAAAGGGAATATACTATACATTAATTACTTTTTAAAGATATACTATGGTTTTGAAACAGTGATTTAGTATAATTAGTGTTCTGGACCATTTTACTTCCTTTCTTGGGAATGAAATATAAAACTCAAAAACTTTCAAGTGGAGTTGAAACTTAAGTAAAGCAACATAATTTCTGTATGGAGTTCTAAGCCAAAAATTTCCATAATATACAGGTAAGGCACTGAGAATGATGCACAATCTTTGCAAGATTCAGCTCTATCTGTCTTGACTTAAAAACTGTCTCAATGTGTTTATTCTATGTATAAGTAGCATTTCTACATTACTTAAAAAAAAATCCTTCTATATCCTGGCCACATCCAACAGATCTTTAATTCTTTATTTAGCTATAAAATGGTTCTGAGATGATAAGCTTCAAATTTTTAGGTTACCGTATGGACTGTAAATAAATTAAGGTTCATTTCCACAATTAACTACCTTTTAAAAGCTCTATTATTTTTTAAATTATGTTTAGTGTTTCTTTTTAAGCCATGAAGTAGACTCATGAAGAGTTAATAGACAAATAATTATCCACAGTCTGCTTAAATCAGCAATTAAATATTTTGAAGTTAATGCAATTTCTGTGTACTTCGTGTTGTAGGAATGTTTTCATTTGATTAATATTTCTTTAATTGAAGACGAACAATAGTGAATGAGATTTTTATGATAGGAGACTTGTTTTCTTTCCAAGTTTGAGTTGTTTCCCATAGAAATTGTAAAAGAACCAGCCAGTCCGCTGGCCTATCAAGCATAAAAGGTTTAATTGTCTCTTCTGGCCATGTTGGCACAGTGGATGGAAAACCTGCTGCTCTGGGAAAAGAGCCTGTGGCATGGCTCTGCTGTGGCAGGGATACTGCTCCACTGAATTGTTTTTTGTTTTATCCTGCCTGACCCTTTTCTCTCTTCTGTTAAGAGCCTGTGATAAAATATGGAGGGGAAGAAGGCAATCAAAGCAAAGACAACAAGAAAAAGAGTTTAGCAGTTCTCTATGAAAATGTCCCAAATCTTCAGAGCTTGATAGATCAGCTACATCTGGCTTTATCTGGAAGCTTTACTTTTAACAGCAAGGTGATCAAGACAGTTATCTGTCAGGTGATTTTATCTTTTTTCCTGACATACTAGTGCTGCATGGTGCTTTACTGGGAATCTTAAACTGTGGAGAAAATGTCAAATAAGATTACCTTCAAGGCAAACAAAAATGGGTCTCAGCTACACTGAGGTAAGCTATGCTTGCAGGTATTTTTACAGTATGGTTTGATGATTATAGGTAACATGAAGTTTGGATTACATCTTCAGCAGAAGACAAGTGATGTCCTACTTTTTTCAGAATATATAGTCTTGAAATAAATAGGAAGAAAGCATACAAAGGGACTCAAGTAAAAGAGATTTAAAATTAGAATGCATTTTTTTTACTGATCTATTTATTCCTTTCAACATGAGTTATGTAAGACATGCCTTTCAAAGGCATGAAAAACTACAGGTTTGCTTCTCAAAAAAACAGAAATGCAAACACATAGAAAATTGTTACTATAAAACAAGAACAAAAAATGCCAAACTAAAAACAAACAAACAAGAACTCCCATAAAAAAACACATTCAAAGTAAGTGGCATTGTTAAATTCCTTATTAAGAGTTATTGAGGGAAAAAATTCTTATTTTCAAGAGAATACACTTTCTAATTTTTACTCATTTTATCTGAAAATAAATACACCATTGAGATAGATCACAATTACAAGATAAAAGTGAATTTTTCAGAAAAATCTTTTCAAAATATTGGCAACACATCATTATCTTTTGGTATACTCCCTGCATTTTTCTTCTAGAAAAGCAAGATGAAAAAAAAAATTGAAAAACAGATAAAAAAGAATTTCACATTGGTATGTATTTCTGTTATATCTTTGTATTTGATGGAAAAACCATGATAATTTATTTCATGAGTTTATCACTATATCAGAATTTCTCTGTCATCTGTTGTGTATATGCAAAAACAAAACTCTTAGGACACAAGTTGTTTAAAGATAGAATATGCTTTAAATTTTCAATATAAATTTCACAAATTAAATGAGAAGGACAGTTCTGACTATTTTTTTTTTTTTTAGTAAAGATGCCTTTCACTTGTCTTAAAGAATAATTTATTTGTAGAAACATGGAAATTGTTGAAACAAAGTGAAATATTCTGGAATATTAAACATTTATACAATAGCCAGTATGCCATCTACCCCATAATTAATTGTTATTGAGAATTCTACTCAAGTACTTTCTCAATGGGAACATTGCAGCCGACAAACCTTATGTTTGCTACAGAAATGGCCCATATTCAAGTACTTTTCCTTAGTGACTGGAGCCATTCCAAAGCAAGGTGGTTCACAAAATTCACAAAAGCAGTTTGGAGATTAAATATAAAACAGCATACTGGAGATATTAGTACCATTATATGGTATCACTTTTAGTTCCAGAAGGTTTAACAGAGATTTCCTACTCTCACCTTCAGCATGACATGTGTAAGTCACTATAGATAAACACTACTTCCACACTAACCTATTCTCATACTTCACCTTCCAGTTATTTTCTAGAGTTCATTTAAAAGTTTATTTGTATCATCTGAGGACACCAGATATTATTCAATGACGAGAGAAAGGGACTTGCAAGTCATGGAGTGCAGAAAATATCTTTGCAGGAACAGTGTTTTTTCCAGGTCAAGAAAAGTGATTATTCCCTGCTATTTGCTGGCTATGAGCCTGCTTTTGGAGTACTGTGCCCAGTTTTTATTCCCTGTGCAAGAAATATAATGATGTGCTGGAATGGGTATGTCAGAGAACCATCACAATGATTAGAAGCACAGAGCACAAAATGTTTAAGAGGCTGAGATACCTGAGTTTGTTCTGTGTTAAGAAGATCAGGCTTAGGGAAAATATTAATGAAGTTTTATGCAGAGAAGATAGATTCTTCTTGGAGATGTGAAGTGATGCACAAGAAGCTCTGGAGAGCAAAATTTGCAATGACAGAAACTCTGATACTAGGGAAAATCAATCAGATATCATGGTAAAGTTTTTCACCACTAAAATAACCAAAAAGTGAGACAGTTTCCCAGAGGGGCTGGGGATGGAATCTCTGTCCCTGAGGAGGACAGATTTTAAACTCAAGCTTCTTAATACCTTGATCCATTTGACACTGCTTGAATTGAGGTCTTGGACTAAACGACTTTCAGAAATTATTTCTAAATTATTCTGGTTGTGAGATACATTAACCCATGTGTCTAAATTAGGAAAAAAATGTCCCTGCAGTTTCCTAAATCTCTGGAGGGGTTGAGAGAAATGCAGTCTAGATTCCCCAAATGGCTTTCTGGAGAAATAAATGTGTGTCCTGAGGAAATAAAGGAAGACTGGGAAATGCATTATCTTCCCTGTACATACTAAGAGAAGTACAGTGTGAGAAGGATTTCTTTTAGACTAGTTTGCAACTCTCAGTCTTTGTCTGTGTCCATTATTTAAGAGCTTTATTTGGTATGAATATAGCTACTGTGTGGATGAGTGAGAAAATGAATGGAATATGGGAGGCATATGGGGTACAGAATGCATGATACAGAGGAGAGGAAGCAGTTTATAAGGGAGATGTTTGGATTTTAGAATTTCCTTTTCTCTAGTTGCATAAGGTTTTGTATGACACTTGTCAAATTCACCGAAAAAATAGTATGCCGCACAGATTTTTTTTCTCTTACTGTGTGAATAAGTCACCTAATAACATCAGAATTTTGATTTTTCCATTCCACCAGACTGTTCTGTATCACAGATTATTGGTTGTTCATTTTATTTTGAATATCAGGAAGAATATTCTATTGAGGTACTAAGGGAAGTTAGACAGAATCACAAAAGTGCAACAAAATAATAAAGTTATGTCCACATTCTGTTATTAAAAGAGTCCTGGCTATTCTTTACAATAGTATTTCAAACCATTACAATAAATGTTTTGTATACACAGCCTAATTAACAGATTTAACTTTCTTATACACAAATAATTTTACCATACACATGATGTACAGATTTAAGAAATGAGAGTCCTTATAAAGAAAAGGGACTATATAGAATCTCACAGAGCACCTAAAAAATTTCCCCTTGCATTTTTTTTCCTTACTTAAGTTGCAACTAAGGACAGAGTAAGTATAATCTCCTAGAGAACTTAGCGCTGAACTATTGTTTGGCATGGTGCCACATAATGAGAGAGAATTGCTAACCCTAAATAGTCTGAAAGCTAGTACTTCATTAATGGGATCATTTCATCCTTTAGAATGCAGCAAGCCAAACACCTTCTTTTTAGTGATTTTCCTGATTTTCCCTAATCAACCAGGATAATTTCTTTAAATTGAACTGAAGAAGTATTGTGATTTCAAATATTTTGTATGCTTTGAGCTGTACAACTCATCTTGTGCAGCAGAACCATGGTAGGGTCTGATTTAATGAAACTTGGGTCATATCACAGCTGGCAGTTACATTTGTAAGCTATCAAAAGTAAAATGAGATGAGCAAAATAAACTAAAATTAATAATAGCACATTTCTTGCCTGTGGCAATGCATACGATAAACAATGGATGACAATGGACAATTCCTAATTTTTCCTCTTACTTCAACTAATAAAGCAATAAAAACATTTTATCAGTAATACTGAACTCTGCCCATGTCCCTGTCCATGTGGGAAGGAAACAGAACATTTTAACCCACAGACCTTTTTTTGGTTTTTTTTCAAGACATAGGCAAAATTACATTAGTGACAGAAGGGTACTGCTCCCTTGCAGAACTTCATTAAATTACAGCAAAAAAGAGTAGAGTATCGCTAGAGGTTGGAAACAGGCAGCTGACTCAACGGAGACGAGGACATACTATATGAAATTCTCACAGGGAAAGCTCTTCTCAGGGTTCCAGACAATGTTTTTCCAAAGCAAGAACACCGCCTTGAAACCTCACCCATTCCATGGCCTTTCACCTGTTGATCCTTTCATCACCTCAATGAAAAAACTGTTGAGATTATCAAATTGTTAAAAATCAACAGGTATTGATGAAAGCCTTTTCCATGCAATGTTTGATTTGAACTAAAGGTACAACAATATGTTTTTTATTTCCTCTTATCAGCAACAGTGGAAAGTAAATCCAAAATATTTCCATATTGGTTAACAGAGAAAAAAGGTGAATCCGATCCCACCTACTGAGTGAAGTTCCTAGAAGACTAATCTGTGTATACATTTTTTGGACTTTTATCTTAATAAATTTGTATGCTCAGACCTAGACTTCTGTAAATTCACTGAGACTATATTTAGAACACGTACGTTTTAGCTAATACCTTGCTAGAGTATCTGCATGTTCTTTCCCATATTTTTGTTAATTTATGGTGAATGTACTAATTGTTTAATTTATGATGAATGCAAAAATTAGAATTATAAATAGTCAAATATTTTATTTGCTGATATTTACCTGTGATAAAATTGAAAATAAAAATATGCATTTTACAAGACGAGATTTCACTCTCCTAAACTAAAATTTATCAAAGTGCATTTTCCTATAATAAGCATTTAGATTTTCACAATTTAATAACTTTTAAGAATTCTAAGTGTTCTAACATGGATTTCCTATCATTTTTCCCTAACATTTTCTGCCACAGTTTCAGTAAAGAAAAGAAGTGAGATAATAAATTAAGAGATTATCAAGGATAATAGCATCATCACCTACTTGAAATTAGCAGAGACAGAAGCAGTGCTTCATGGATGGCTGTTTTGCAACAATTAAAACACAAGTTTCAATGCAACCAATCATTCTATGCTTCATTTTTTTAAAATGTGTTGTATTAATAGGTTAGTGAAAATTATTAATTTTTAAAAATTATTTCTGATGCAGTCTTCATGGTTTATAGGGTCTCAGTCCATAAGTCGTACTCAAGTATGCCTGACATGGAAAGATTTTTGTTTGGGGACAAAGATACATGATTTGCCTTTTTTTTTTTTTACTGTTTTGCCACACAGCTTTTTATACATCTGAAAGAACTCTAAAGCCAAAATGCAGCATTAAGAGCCGACCATAAAAAATGCAGTGTTTCAGAAAAATCTCCACAACTATGGAGTCATCACCACAGTAAGAAGGGAAGTACTGCTCGTTGATAACAAATATATGTATTTCCTTGATGAGGTAGGTTGGCTACCTAATTCTCACCTATCACAGGTATTACAAAGTCAAATTACTACTGCTGATTACAATATATCTATAGCAGTAAAAGGAACACAATACAGACCTGAAAACTAATACAAAATTTTACATACAGTTTAATTGTAAGAACAACCTTATGGCTCTCACCCAAATTAGCTACATTATGTCAAAATGTATAATATGAGTGATTAAAACCTGTTTCTTACAGTCAGTCTGCAGCCAGTCACATAGTATTTTTTTTCTATAGTTCAGTAAAAAAGTGAACTTCACGAACAAATTTTTTACTATTTTGGTAAGGGCTTAAAAACTAGCCTTTGACCTATTTTATTTATTTAAATATTACTTTCAGAGAGATTGATAGAAAGCTTCCAACAGAAAAAATCAAAAAGAAAGAAAAAGAACCTATTTCCTATATGGGTAGATTAATTTTCTCATGTTTATATATTTTGACTAACAAAGTCAAAATATGTCATTGGAATGCCATTCATCATGTTTTTGGTTGGGGGAAATTTATTTCATGTTACCTTATAGAAACTGAAGATATTGAAGTCATATCTATTATTGCAATATTATTTTTCAACTGTTTCTATAGCACTTTACTGTCACTTTCTCCTACTTTCTGATCCTGTTCATATACCCTAGAAATATAATACAGGACATTATTCCATCTCCAGGATTAAAAAATTTTCTTTTTGGCAGTGTAAATCTCCCCTTCAGGCCAAGGAGGGAGTTAAATCTAAATCTCTTTCTGACTGGATGCTTTAGCCACTAATCTCCTTTGTTTAAAGCAGTGCACAATAGCGCCCACAGCTTTTCTTCTGCATGTGCTGTTTTCTAAAAAGCAGTATAAGAAAATGCATATTTTGACTTTCATTAAGCATGCTTTCTACACAAAATAGGGTGCTTCAAAGCTCTTTGTACTGCAACCTCAACCACAAGTAGTTGAAAGAGATAGACTGCAATAAATTGAATGTCCTTAACTGTGCAATAAACAATAAAAGCACATAAATTAGGAATGTCATAAAACAGAGGCCTTTTAATCTAACTTTATCTAAAATTTTGACAAGTAGTCTTGCACAAAAAATCTTCTGTGTTTCCTTTAGAGTCTTAGATACCTGTCTTCAAAGAAATTCTCTTAGTGAGTAGCTGAGAAAAATGTGCAAATGTTAAATTGTTAAACTAAATGTTGTCAGTCCCATTCCTTTGGAAAAAAAAAAAACCAACAAAAAAACAACCAAAAACAACAAAAACAAAAACGAAACCACCAAACTTCAGAGAAGCATCTAGTAGCTCCAGATGTACTGGGTTGTTCTTGGATTACAGTTTTGAACTCAAGGTTTCAGCTCTGTCCAAGACCTGCTTTGTTTGCTTAGTACCGCTGTCACTGAAGGATAGACAAGCATCTGGAAGTGCTTACAAAATTAGATGCTTGAAGGCTCCTCACTCTTTTCTTACAAAACCTGGTGTTAGTACAGCAAGCCAGAAATCCAGGTTTGACCTAAGAGCATTCAAAGCTACAGCTTTCATGATAAAAGACTCAAGCGGCTTCATGGATCTGTTGCTCTGTACAGAAAGAAATGAGATTTCAAGAGCAAGACGGAAGCTGAGACAGAAATTAATACTGTTGATGGCTACAACACACCATATTCAAGTACAGAACTCAGGTCTCTAAGTATTTTTAATTTTTGTTTGGTGACTGAATAATACAAATATGCAAGCAATTTAAACAGTAGAAACCAGGGCCCTCTTATCTTCACTGAGAGTTCTACCAATAGAATTTTTCATTACTTTTCCTAATCTTTGGATGCTTGCATTATATTTTTGGCAGCAGTGTGGCAGGAAAGATGGAGAATTCATCAGCTTGATGAGAGTAATTTATAAATTAGTGATGAAAATTTCTATTCTCTTTTTTTTTTTTTTTTTTTTTCACAGCCTGCAGACTAGCAGCCTTTATCCTCTTATACAGCTCCAAGTATTCATTGCTTTAGAAGCAATTGATTATGATAATTGTATTAAACTTTGTTTGGGGTGTGTTAGGTATACTAAGAACACAGGGGAACTTTAAGAGTCTCAGCAGGAATGGATTGGGTTCTGAGACGCTTATCTTTTCTCAAATGGCAACACCTTGGCCATGACCTGTGGCAGAAAATTAAGCAGCAAAGACAAGCTTGTAGGTGAAAATTTTGTTCCTATTCACCAGAGAGGAATAAATTATTGGTTAATTTTGGTTCTTTGATTGCACTCTTAGTTTTAAGTGTGTTAAGCCTCAATAGAATCTACTGCAGGTATTTAGTGCATATATAATATGTCACCTGGAAACCCATATTAAGCTGAACTATCTGCCTTTTAAATTTGCATGCAGAACTGATTTGGGACTGATGAACTGAAAAACTGATAAGTTTTTCTGTATAAATTGTCAATATACTTCAAAATACTGAAGAGTGAAATTCCAATATGATTCCAATGCATTTAATTGACTCTTTAAAATGTCATTCATGATCCTCTGTTGCAAAGTTCCAGTAAAATAAGAATATACTAGTTCTTTATATAGTAACTATTGAAAAAGTCTACCTGTACACCTGCTGATAACCTTTGTTAGACAATGGATGACATTTGAAATTGTTTGTTTAGACTGGAAATTCAAAGGTGGCAAACATCTGTAGATATGTCAGCTAGCCTAATCCTAAAACGAAAAAACAAAATTGGTTTAATGAAGAGCTTGGAAAATGGATGGATTGAAAAAACTGTGAGCACTGTTTAATGAAGAACCATGGGCTAACTTAATTAATTTTTCTCTGTCATAATACTTGAAGAAAAATTTAGAATCCTTAAAATTTATTTGTGTGGTCTTTTCAAGAAATTATATTATTTTTTGAAGGCAGAGCACAAAAAAGTCAACAAATATAAAAAGTAAATAATTTTTCATGGGAAAGTAAATAATAAGTGGCTGTTTAGAAAAACAACTAGCTATATGTGGTTTGATATACATAAAAAAACCATAAACAAAAAGCATTTGTAGAGCCATCTAATCTATGGAATAAATGCATTTGTAAAACTTAGCAAAATAATTTTTTTTTTCTTTTAAACTCAAGGCTGAAATAGGACTTTCAGCAAAGTCTGCTTTTGTCGTGAAACAATTTACCTGTTTTAGAAATCTTAATTTCTAATCAACATTGTGGAACTCAAAAAAGATCAAACATTAAAACTATTAAGATGTTTTTGTGTGAAAGTACAGTATTTCCAAATAAGGGTTTTTTGTTTGTTTGGCTGGTTGTTGTTGCTGTTTTGGGTTTGTTTTTTTTTTTAATTTTAGGATGCAATAGGTGTATTCATTTTAGACAGCAATTAATACTGTAAATATAATAGTGATATATTTTCTCAGAGTTTAGACAGTGAGTTGTCTTTCTTCTCAAGATAGCTTTCATAGAAAAGACCTTTACTGTACTGTTTTCTGTACAGCTGCTATTTCAGAGAAACACATATGTCATCATACTGAAAAGAGAACCATTTATTTTGTCCTATTCTTTTTCGATAGGGGTTTTGTAGACAGACTTGGAAATCGATGACAACCAAACTTTCATCCAAGTGTTTGGTCAATGCCCCATCTACTGTTCTCAGAGTTTCTCTTTGCCTCTGTGACTTCTACTGTGTCTGAGTAGGTGTTTGCAACTCTACCAAACGTTAAGCCACCAATTTAGTAAGATAATATTCCCAATATGGCATTGCACATGAGATTTACTGTGCAAGTGTTATATTCTTCCAGTAACCAATGCTTTTTTAATCACTAAACTAGGAAAAAAAATATTTTTCTTGGTATTTAAAATTATTTATATGTTATCAATAAATCTCTAAAACTGGGGAATTTAACTGCAGTTTTTATTCTGAAAACTTCAGGACTCAAATTGGATTTTCCAGTTAACTGTGTTTTGACATCAAGGAATTTCTCTGCTCTGTAACTTTTCAAATTTAATACAATCTGTACAATCTCTAAGTACAGAAGCAATGCTATTTTTATGTCTTCATAGCACAGAACAGTATCAGGAGGAACATTATCATTTTTCATATGTTATTACAGTCAACAATAAAGCCCTAAACTATTCTGATTTGTGAAACTCTTCTGTCTTTCAGCCTGCTTTGAGCTTGACAAAAATGGAAGCATCTATCTTCAATGTGCCACACAAAGAATTCACGTGACAATGATGTGAGTTCCAATAGTTGGTTTAACTAAATTAATTTTAAGAACTTCTATCCTCTTCTGATATTCCCAGCATTTATATAAATCCCTTCGCAAGAGATTTTCATTAATAGCCTACCCAGTATGAGTCACTGATATTTGTCTGTATAGTGATTTATGCTACAGAGACTTACATTACATATTACTTCTAAATTGCCTGAGGCTGGCAATTAACAAAGTAGTGACCATAATAGATATCATAAAAGAAGTTAAGTAAACAAATCTATTTCAAAAAAGAATTTATAATATCAAAAATATTTTTGTAGAATTTTTCTACTTATTTTCTAAAAGTAAGTGGGAAAAGGAAAAATAGAAAAATCTCCTTAAAAACTATTCTCTGGAGAAGTTTCATATCCTTCTCTATAGATGTTCTACTTCTTGCTTTATCCTTTAATCTTTTTCTGTGAACAACTGTACATTTAAGTCCCTCTTGAGTTTTTACCAAGGAACAACTTTCAATAGTATTTTGATATTTATTTAATGACTTTGGAAGATTTTCTCAGTCTTATCTGGAACGGTACGTTCTTTCTGAACTTAGACTACAATTTAATCGATAAAGGTAAAGTAAGTGTCCCTTTTTATTATTTTCTTTCTTTGAAAACTATATCTCAGCAATCTCACCTTTTCAATGGCCAGCTCAAGAAGTACTGATACTTCTTGATGGACACCACTTTGCAGTGTCCTGTTCTTTGGTGATCAGCTTGGTCAAACAAGATTCACCTTTAGTGAGTCTGTACTAACTGCTCCTGATAACCTTCTTCTCATTTACATGGATAAAAGTGCCCTTCAGAAGGTATATATTCAATACGAATAGATGAGACAGTTCATAAAATATTTTTAATCATTCTTCAAAGACTGGAGAGCTTTGAAGCTTGGGAGCTCCTATTTTGGAGTGGGGAGTCTCCATAAAACATGATTTTAGACAGGAGTTGAGACCCGGTTAGGAGAACAAAACACATGGTTTTAATTTTCAGCATTTACCTCTGCTGTTTTAGTGGAACTTAAATATTTGCTTAAGCACAAATAAGAATTTTTAAGTATATTTTTAAAAATTTGGTTTAAAGATGACACCCAGAAAATCAAGATGAAAGAAGTAAAATTAGCATTCAGAGTCCCACCTATAGAATTATATGTTAAATGTAGAGTATATTTTATTTTTACATTGAGCTCACAGTCAATAGGAAAATAATAGCCATAGCTTTTCTAGTCAATTAAGCTAAATATGAAAATTGCCACTTGTTAAATGAAACTTGCTAATCTGTTTGAAATTCCACACATTTACTTTGAAAATGAGTAAAAAGATATCAGAAGGAAAAGTTCCATTAAAATATGTCATATATCTGAAAGACAAGTTTTCCCCAATTCTTTCTAGGAGTGATTGAGAGGAATTGTATCAAAAAGATATTGCCCACATGTCCTTGGAAGTTTAATTGTGTGGAAGATGAAAATGAAATTGACAGTAAATACCAATAGCTTATTGAAATTTCTTATTCTTTTTTTCTTTTTTCTTTTCCCCCCCTAAGGATTTCCAGTTAAAGAGTTGAAAATAAACAAAATTGACAACATGATTTCTTTTGTTATTTGATTATTTTATGCTGAAAAATAGGAACTTTCTCTTCCTCCTCCAAATGAAAACTCCATGACAGATAACAAACCATTCAATGTCAATTCACAATTAATATAAACATCATTTATTCAAACATTCTTCTCTGAGAAATCCATGGAATCTACTAAATAGCCAAAAGTACCTGATAGTATTGTTTAAAAGTGTCTTGTATTAAGAAACCAAACAAACAGTAGTGATAAAATACTTGGGACCTTAATGTCATGTTTTGACAGAAATTACTGTAAACCCACATATGCTTCCCATATGTTCCATGATGTTTATTCAAATAGGAACACAGGCAGACAGGAAGCTTTATGCTGTGCCAATGATGCTCATTATCACAGTTATACCCCTGGAAAACATGACGGTTTTTGTTCACTCAATTAATGGATAAGGTTATTAATCACAGCTTACAGTCAGAACTATATGTTCTGTGTCTGCATGAATCTTTGGCCTGGAAGGCACGGTAAAAGTATTAAAAGCAACATGACCTAAAATAATAGTAGATGGAAGATATATTTGCTAGAGTTTAATCTACTCATTCAATTTTCTGCTATTTAAAACCTAATTAATGCAAAGAACTTACTGTAAACTCACAAAAGCTGATAAATCATTCAAAATAGACAAAACAGTGAGCCAGACAAAAAACAGCAAGTAAAATGAAAAAAGACTTCCCATCAACTGCTGACATATAGTATTAAAAAATAAGCTAATATGTGGTCACCCAGGAAGAGTTTTCAATTTTTGAACCCAGCAATTCATTACTAGCCTGGACTTGGCTGGAATGCTCACACTCAAAGAAATGCAGTCAATGGCTCAATGTTCAAGTGGAGAACCAGTGATGAGTGACATCTCTCAGGGTCTCAGTAATTGGATTGGCACTAATAAATATCTTTGTTGGTGACATTGACAGTGTGATTGAGTGCATGTTCAGCAAGTTTGCAAGACAACATCAACCTGTGTGTGGTGCAGTCAGCCAGCTGGAGGGAAGAGATAACATCCAAAGGAACACTGGCCGGCCTGTGCTTACCTCAGGAAGTTAAACAAGGCAAGAAGAAATACAGACTGTGCAGAGAAAAGACTGAGAGCAGCCCTTAGGAGAAGGACTTGGGGATATTGCTGAATGGGAAGCTCAACATCAGCTGGCAATGTTCACTTGCAGCCTGGAACTCTGGGTGGATTAAGACAAGCTTGTCCAGACGGTTGAGTAAACTGATTCTACCCCTATACTCCACTCTCATGAGGTTCCCAACATAAGAAGGACATGAACCTGTTGGAGCATGTCCAGAGGAGGCCACAGATAAGATCAGAGAGTGGTGCATCTCTCCTGTGAAGACAGGCTAAGAGAGTTGGGGCTGTTCAGTTGGAGAAGATAAGGTTTCAGGAAGACTTTCCAGTACCTGAAGGAGACAGGAAAGGTGGAGAGGGACTTTACAATGGTATGTAGATGTAGGACAAGGGGTAATGGCTTCAAACTGAAAGAGGGCAGATTTAGACTAGATTTTAGGAAGAAATTCTTCCTTGGAATGTGTCCAAGGTCAGGTTGCATTGGGTCTTGAGCAAGCTGGTCCAGTGGGAGGTATCCCTGTCCATGACAGGGGTTAGAACTAGATGACATTTAAGGTCCACTCCAACCCAAATTATTCTATGATGAATCTCTGTTTGTGCCTGTTTCAGCAATGAACAGTTTTCAGAAGCGTCTCTTTGTTCTATCTTACAGTAGAGGGAGAAGATTGGAGGTTTTATAATATCAGTATATTTTTAACAGCGATAAATATTAATGTGATAATATTAGATATGCACTGTGTGAAACTAAAAACAGAGAATACATTAAAAACAAAGAGAATTATATTAAAATGCTAATTCTTCAAATCGACATTGAGTCCTGGGCTAGTATTCTTATATAAGTCAGTTTTATACTATTGTTAATTTTTTGAGGTAACTTCTATTAAACTTGAAAATTGTGAAGGAGAAAAACTAAGACTGAAATGAAATTACGTGAAATTAAATTAAATTAAATTAAATGGCAGGAGATAATTCTCAAGTAAGATTACTTAGCCCTTTGATAAGAATCAGAATATTGTGCTCCAATCTGTTAACAACATTTTTTTTCTATTTATTGCCGCACTTGAAATATCATGGAGACGTTCAACATAGTATATATCAGGAGTACAAAACATGAACTGGACTTTGAAAAAATTGTGTTTTCTAGAGGAAGGTTAATTATAAGACACTTTAAAAAAAGTATTGCTTCAAAATTTTGCACTATTTTTAATAATTTTTAAAATGTTTAGACAATAAATGGTACCAACTGTAACTGATATTTTTAAATTCCAAGATGGTGGAAAAGAGCATGTAATTCAAGTTTTATGAGAAATAAATCTCAAAAAAGGATGTCTTTTTCTGTGTGGATGTATGAGTAGTTCAAATACCTGACTAAATTATCAATTATTCCTACATCATAGAAAATAGCCTCACCATGAGGTGGATCTGCATTCTCAGCTCCAGTGCACTTAGTAGAACTATGCTTTGTTTCTTTTCCTGTACCCAGAATCAAAGAATGACAGAATGGATCAGGTTAGAAGGAACCACAATGGGTCAACCTCCCTGCTCTAGCAGGGTCATCCTAGAGCACATGGCACAGGATCGCATCCAGATGGTTCTTGAATATCTCCAGTGAGGGAGACGCAATGACCTCAACCAGTTCTCAATCCATCCGTTCATCCAAGCCACAATTCTAGACTTGACCTGTGAGGATTTCTTGAAAGAATGTCTCACTCTCTTTTTTTTTTTTTCTTTTTTTTAATGATTGAATGTTTAATGTTTGAATTTATAAGATATCTGTAAGGTGATTTGACAAAGCAAAATAAATTGAGAAAAGTTACAATTCATGACATTATATTCTCCTGGGACAAAGAAGAAATGTTGAATAAGGAATGTCTCCTATGCAAAGAACTTCTTTTGAAATTTAAGAAAGCAGCATTTTTAATACATTTCTTATTCAGTGTTCCAATGTATATATAAATCTTTCATAATAAAGCCACCTATATTCTGTTCTTTCATACAGCCCCTGCCCTTTGCCACTGTCCTTTGACAGCAGATGTACCTCCAATTACCATCTCAGAGCCTCATGGGGTTTTATACCCTTTCTACAGAATAAAGAAAATTAATTTTAAAATTACATTTTCATCCATATTTATCCCATCTTCATCCATTTAGTTTGATCATATGAAATTCAAGGAATTCTAGAGTGAATAGGACAGACTACACTGCAAACAAACACTTCTGCCCTTGCCAGCCAAGATTTTGTGAGTAGAAATTACTTCAACTGATGGATTGTCAAAATCCCTTTTTAAGGGTTTTCAGTTTAATGAGATTTATAAACACAAACACAAAATTTGAGACAATGCAAATAAAATAGACAAATAACTGAAAATATACTATAGGCTTTGCAGAGGTAAATTTCAGAGATAACCTGGTCTATTAGCAAATTTATGAAACTCTTAGAGAAGGCTTCAGATTTCAGCACTGTAGGTTCAAAACAAAATGCAGAATGTTTAAACAAGCAAATTACACTAGTAGGATAGTTGTGTTAAATGAGATGCTTTTATCAGGAGAAAAAAGGGAATAGATTTAGGGAGCTGATTTAAATTTGTAGTGATAATTCAACAAGATAAATATGTTCTTTTGTATTTCAAAATAAAGCTCTGAGAAGCATTATTGATTAAAGTAGTTTTGATTCAGATGCTATAATACGATATAATATAATACAAATATTAGAAGCCATTTTTTTTAAAGTACTATTGTCTAGAACACTTTTATGATAGTGTAAAATTTTCCTCACTTGATGTTTTCTGTCACAGGCCCAAGAACATTTCTCAGTTTTATAGTTACAGAGATTTCCTGGATAATGGTTCCAATAGAAGACAGACGAGTCTAAAAGAGTTCCCCAGTGCATCTGAGGAAAATTAAGATCATAACTGTTTTGGGATGAGTGATCATATGAAAACCCTGAGGCTGTTGAGATTAGAACATTTGAAAATAGAGTAATTATTCAAGATGACTAGTTGATATTGTGCTCTTTTTCTTGTTTTTCACAAACTTTTTCTTTTTTTTTCCTCTGTGCTTGGTTTCATTTCAAGATTGATACCTCAATTGAAGTATTTAAAGTCACATTACAGTTGACGGCAATGTGGTCAACAAAGTAATTGCACTAACTCAGATCACATATAGTCTGCACCTTGGTTGTATTCCTTCAACATTAATATTTTAATCGTAAAGAGAATTTGCTTTGGCTATAGTCTTTTCAACTACCATTGCTAGAAAAAGCCCTTAGCAGTCTAAATATATATACTCCTGAAATATACATTTCAGTGTATTTTCTTCAAAACTCAACTCTGTGAGCTCCAAAACCATGTTAGCATGCAAAATAAATTTCAGTTTGTAGACTGCAGTTGGGACATCTGTTGCACTTTATGCAACAGCATTAATGTAATTAACATGTAATGCCCATCATTGCAACTAAGATACAGTGTTAATTTACTGCAATTAGTTGTTTTGACCAACATCAGGATTTAGTAATCTAAACATAACTTTTTAAAGATATTTGAGACACTCTTCCTTTTATTTCTCTTGTTGCTACTGATTAATGTGGTTTCTCTAAAACCTTATATTCACCTCTATGCTATATTCACCTATTCCAGGACTCCAGTGCCAATGTGTTGCGTTACAACCTAATCAATATATATACCATAAAGGGGATAAACGTCCCCTTGTTTGATGCCAGAATGATGTTTGTCTTGTCTTTATACACCTTTTACACAGTTCTCTGTATCCACAAGTATTAGCAGTATGCATACTTGCAACCTTTTACTTAGTTTAGTGCTTAGTGTTTTGTAAGTGTTCTGCAGGCCCTGAGATTAAACACCTCAGAAGTGCAGAGCCAGGGAGACCAAACATTCCTACTATCTCAGGAACCCAAGGCCTCCTAGCAGGACAGATTCTGTAAAGTAGAGGTTAGCCCACCCCAGCCCCATTATTGGGCTCCCTTGTTAGATATGCTAATGTGTAAAGTCCATAACTGGTATGTGTGATTGACGGTGGGTGTGCATTTTGCCACGCATCACCTAGGTGAAGTGGATGCATCAAACAGGATCCTGATTAAAATACTGAGGTAAATACCCCAAGCCCTCTAACCGTGTCTTGATGGGTCCCCGCCATTCCCCACCATCAGTGTCTAATTTCATTTTCCCAACACCAGGAAAAAGGCATCATGTTTAAACTTGGTTTCTGAAAAATAAAAAAAATGTAGCATCTATTGTCTGAGTCATATGTGATTATTTATATTAGGAATTTGAAAAAAAGATATAAAGAAAATATTGATTTCATTTTTCCTTATGACAATGAGACATGAAATTGATTTTTCAGTGGTCAATCCATTAGCTGGAATGTCTGTGCAGCTTTACCTATATGGATGGCATTATGTAAATAGAAGACATAAAAATAGCATGAAGTTGTACACAGTTTTGTGGGAAAAAATGCAATAGTAACATAACAAAAAATTGCAGTCTTCTTGCAAGGACATCTTATTAGACAGTTTTCCACTAAAACCACGTCAAAATGTGCCTCATTATATAGTTCACTAATGTCATTTCAGACCCTCAAAAATGTCAGGAACTTCAATATTGAGTTCAGATGAGTTTTGAACTCAAGAGAAAGAGGTTCCCCACAGCTTGAGATCATTAATTTGCAAGCTATTTGTCAGTTGCATGGTAAGCAGATGGAATGTACTCATCAGGGCGCAACTTAAATGTGAAACAAGTTAAAAAGAAAGAAAATTTAAAATTATGTCACCAAGCTGGGAGGACATCCAAATACTTCTAACCCTGAGAATTAACTAGATCTGATGCTGATTAAAAAAAAAAAAAAAAAAAGCAGGCATGATATAGAATATACAGAATGAATTTTTATTTTTTTTTAAATCTAGCTTCCAGCTTCATTTTGTGAGCTTTTCCATAGAAAGGTCTAGCAGATGACTTAGTTCAGGACAGGAAAAGGCTCTTTAATCATGGAAAAGAGCTTCAAGTTATAATCCTTCAAGAAATCCAAAATTTGACTATGTCTAACTTTTTTTCTAACTATGGTTACTTTTTAGGCTTGATATTTAAAATCTGAATCAACAGCACAATTTACAGTACGCTCTCTATATTGGATAAAGGATAAACTAGCTTTATAAACTTGATTTAAACATATGTGACTCTGAAACTACTATGAAAGCAGTTCTCCAGTCTTTTTCTGGATTTTCCTGATTTACAATATAAGAAAGTATCATGATCCAGTACTCCTATGTAAACTGAATTATAAGAAAATCATGAACATTAATCCTTTCAGTCTTCAAACTTTTTTCATCAGTATATTACACCCCTCAGGACTGATATATAGAAGTTTATCTAGAGTCACCTCTTTTTGATGGCTGTTTTTCAGCTGTTGTCTCAGTTAATAATAGGAGAGAATATTATGAAGTGCTGGAATACATACTAATAATGGTACATATAAGGATTTCTCTTTTCTATTTTTTCATGCAATATGTAAGATTATTTATATTCTGCATGTTCCTGTGTATTTAAGTACATCCATATGTGACAGAGTGTCTATCTCTATGTGTTTAGGTAGGTAATTCATACAGTTCTGAGGGTAGATTAGGCTTCAGTTCTGTTACTTGCCCTGCAATGTATGTTTTTAAGAAAAATGTATATGTATATATAAGATCCAATTTCCAGTGTGCTTCATCTCCTAAATTAAAATGTCTATTTGTGTGGTTTAAAGAAAAAAAATCTAATTATAAAATTGGTTCATTCTTCTTGGTTGTATTTTTTGTTATTCAAAGCTGTATTAGTATTCATTACTCTAAACATCTGATTGAACTTTAAAACAATAGTAATTTTTCATTTCAGCATGTCATTAAGGTATTACACCTGAATTTAGTCACTCATCACAAGTAAAAAATGTAATTTTTATTAAAGTAAAAATTGGGTTTGGGATTTAATCTTTCTTGATTGGTTGGAACTTTTACAAAGTTTATATGGGTGATGAAATTAGAACTAATTTATCCAGTTTGATGTATCTCCCCAGTCACATTTACAAGAATGAAAATATGTTAAATGAATTACATAGATGAAGAAAAAAGATGTCCCTTAAGAAATTCCCCTTGATGTATATAATTAAGTGTCTTGTTAGAGACAACTCTAGTGATTTTCTTCTGCTAAAACAATATTTTCTCCTCATTTATTCTAATTAAGCAGATTGTCATGAGGTCACTTATTTGACTGTTCATCGTTCTTTGAAGTTCTTTCTATAAACCAAACACTAAGTGGCACAATTATTCCTGTCAAAGCCAATGCTTTCTACTTCAATATGAAATGTGTTGAAAATATTCTTTTCAGTTTCCATTATTTCAGCAGAAAAAAATCACGAAGCTAGTCATGTCAAGTGCTGATGAATTTAGATACTGAACAGTATGACACAGACTACAGAGGCGGGAATATCATGTGCAGCACAGAAAAGCCTCAGTAGCAAAACAGAAGAAAGTGTTGCACAAACCACCTCTTCCCAGGACAACCCCTTTCCTTTGGGTATTTTCATGCCTCCATCCCTCAGCCCCAGACCCACTGAAGGGGATGTTTTTTCAGGTGGTGATTGTGGGAGGGGTACAAGCTCCAGAGCTGAAGCTGGAGCAGGGAGGCAGCAGCCTCTGGTCCAAAGGCAGGGGTAAAACAGTGACACCCAGCCCAGGACACAGTGAGGCTGAGCCACCTCTCCAAGGGGTCAGCACCAGGACTAGGGCATCCCACTGACTAAGACAGAAATAATTTTTACCAGACTACAGGTAATGCATTTTAGATATCCCTGAAGACTTCAGGATACAAATTATGCAGACTTATAGACAGAAACTAAAATTTAGGATTATTACAAATATATAGACAGATCATCTGTAAAAATTCAGTCTGCATAGGGTTAGATAAGATAGCCAATCCCTCCACTTCATCTTTATTTGATGTCTCTGTTACTGATTAACATTAGTAGGTATTAAATCTGAGTTTCTCCCCGATTTGTACTAACACTAGTTAGTGCCACTGATCAATCAGAGTTGGAGTGACTCATTACAGAGCAGAATGAAAAATCTGAAATCAAGGGGAAACATAGGACAAATTAATTTTCAATTAAAGAAAATGTACAGTTGCAAAATTTTATTCACATGAAAAAATAATTCCAACAATATGATTATATGAATTTTATGTCATGAACCCAGTCTGTACTCCAGTTGACAGAGGACATGGAGAGATTATTTTTTAAAAGGATCACCTAATTTTTAAAATATCCTGTATACATTGTTTTAGAAGATGCTGTAAAGAAGTTATGAAATAATTCTTTGTTAAAGTGTCAGCTATGTTACTAATTTCCTGTGATCTTTTGTATAAACATATTAATTAATGTTTTCTTTTTGCGTTTATATTTTTTTTCTTCTTGATTCAGTGAGATTCTTTATAAAATAATTTATGGAGATGAGCTAAAAAACTATTTTTTGTTCAAAGTTGTAAACTCATTATTTGTCTCTGGTTGGTGTTTCCTGGTTCATAGGGAAAAAATGTTTCAAAATTTTGTGATGATTTTTGTTAAAATGCTGGATTTGGAGTTTTATTTCTGACTAAAGTGATAAAATTGTTGGTTTTTTCTGCTTCCAGTACATCGTTTCCAAAAGACATTAAACGTTCAAGGAGGTCTGAACTGTCACAAAATCAGTGTTAGAGGCTATAGATGGAGAGACAGCAGTTTGTATAGTGCTTCAAAGTAAGAAAAAAAGCTATTTTTTGAAGTCAGTCCATTCCAGACTACTGACTGCAATTTAGCAGTTCTTTCTAGACAGCTCTGCTGATCTGGGACCTGACCTAATACCCATAAAGGTTACTTGTAGTTTGTCAGTACAGACATTAGATGAATTCTGTTAGGATCTTTTGCTGTGGAAGAAAGCCTTCAGATTTAAACTGGGCCTCTCTGATAAACTGCTAAGCAAATACTGGTTGCATTACATAGTAGGTGAAAAGAGAAAGATATGATCAAAGACAGCCATAAAGAAAGGCGCCTAGAAAGATAACTACAGAAAATCATGAAGGTATGCTGTAGGGCATAGGTGAATTGAGCCTATTGATTTTTATATGTTGCACTATAACTTCTGTTCACAGCTAGATGGTGTTTCCCAGTTCAGAGTGAACTATTTGCTGTCACACAGAGAAGTGTAATTTCTAAGTCATTAATGACTGTCATATTTTGTTGAGTGAAGTGGACACTAGAACCAAGATCACCATTGTATAAGTTGCACCAAAACATTCTAGGAACTTTCTTAATTAAATGGCATTCTACCATCATCATTAAACTGTATTGACTGGGGCTCAGAACACAAAGAGTTTTGAGAAAGCACTCTGGGAATTCATACTTTAACAATTCAGCACAGCTTTGCTGAGGCCACTGTCAGTTTAATTTAGGCTGCAAGATCAAGGTGCAAAAAGGGAATATAGTAAAAATTAATGATTTCCTCTTATTTAGTTGAATATTTTGATTTTTGGCCACTTTTAAAAATAACTAAGATTATATAATAAACCTTACTAGTCCATTTCTGCTTTGGATTAGTCCCCAGGGTGTTTTATTCCTGCCTCAGGTAAAATTTTTACATCCTTAACCTGTTAATATATAATTAAAAAACAGTGTTGCTTTTTTGTTTTATTTTCTTGGGTTTGGTTTGGGTTTTTTTCCATCATATATCACATAATCTTTGTTTCAGCATTTGCTGTGGTTACATAGCTTGAATGGTGCTATAGAAAAACACTACTACATACTACTTTGCATTTCCTGATGTTTGAATAACTAAAATAGTATGTACTTTCCAAAGGTTTCCAAAGGCTGCTTTTTCAAAAAAGATTCATTAGATAATATTTTAATATACTATTGTTATTCTTATGGTATTATACATCTTTCATGACTGAAGAAAATTTTGACATTCCAGTAAGAAAGGATAAACTTCAGCAATTAAAGGTGAATCATCAGGAGATGTTGACTCTCTAGAGTACCACAATCTATAGCAGTGTGTCACCACTAAATGAGAGTAAGTGATGTCTAATGCCTTACAAAGAAGTCATTATTACCACCCACTGCTGTCTCTAATGTACCACAGAGGTATTTATAAAATTGTTCTCTTAAGCTTATGTCATTTATATTGCAACATACAATGACTACCACATTCAAATACATGCCTATAGTAATTAAGAAAAGACAAGAGAATAAGACCCATGGGGGATTTGCTGGAATACAAAAAAGAACTTACTTTTGCTAAAACAGGAAAAAACTAATCCAAGTCTGAGACTGTTATTTCCCAAGGAACCAGAATGAAAAATATGCCGTGCAAAAAATGAAATTCCTGGCATGAATATTCGCATTTTTTTAATATTTAGAATTATATAGATACAAAATAAATATTCAATATTCTTTATTTATATAAATATTACAAGTAAATGCATAGAAATACTTTTTAATATGTATCTATAAATTCAGAAAACATGGCTACCAGTGACATGGTCTGTGTCAGAAGGGATTTCTTGAGAGGCTTATGGACTGGCTATTTGCACTGCACACTAAAACTAAATAAAAAATATTATGAAGGCTCCTTGGGATTGTGAAGACACTGAAATGATAAGTTTCTGGGTAAAAGAGTATGTATTTGTTTAGAAGGTTTCCAACATGCTTTCTTTTAAAATAACATTTGCCCTCTTCATATATATCAAAAGAAAAAAGTCCATAACTAGGACAGAGAATGATGTCTGGACACAGAAGAGTTTGTTTTTTTTTAAATAATGATAGTGTTTAAACATCTCTCTCCATTAATAGTTGCACTGTGGTCCCACTGCTCTTCATTTAGATTTTTTAAAGATGTCTTGCTGTGCTTAGGCAGGGTTATATTATTTTTTTGGAGAATCAAGTACCAAATAGTTATTGCTAGTTAAAGGTTAGTATCTAAGCTCTTTGTCACAGTTATCAACCATAATGCTATGTATTAATTTCACTTTATATTTTAGCCCAGTATCTACAGACATGAGAACTTCCTGATTAATCTATTCATAACTGAATATTGACACTTATTTGGAATTAAAAATAACTCAAAATATCCTGACACAGATTTTAAGTAGTTGAAACTTGAAATACTTAGATCCTTTTACATGAAATGATCTAACTTGCACATCTTCCCTTGTAGGGGTGATGTTTATGTCATATATAAGTCCCTTGCCTTGCCTTTCCTTCCTTTACATTCCCTGCCCTGCCTTCCCCTGACCTGACCCCCCTAAGATAATTTGACAATTAAATAAAATATTATTATGAGTCTCTATATGTGAGAAATTTCTCACCTTAATTTTGGCATTTTCTAAATTTCATTGTTGTCTTCTTGACATTAATATTGTTTTTCTGTATTTATTTATGTGTTGATGTCCTGGGTTGGCCATATGACCTGCTTGTATCCCCAGTCGTCCTCTTGCTTATGCTGGACATGAAGTTCTACAGCTTTAAGTTAGTTCCAGAGAGACAGAGAGAGTGAAAGTGGAGGGAAAAAAAACACTCGCCGTTTGTCTGCAGGAGTCTCATCACTTAGAAAGGCCTCGAGAGAGCGGAGAGGCTACATTCCAGCGGGACTACGTTGTTTTTTTTTTTTCCTCTCGGGGTGTGCGGGAACGGCACGCAGCGGAGGGTTTCCTCGGAACTTTCTCGGCTTTTTGCAGGGAGAGACTTTGTTTCTTTTGCTGTGTATTTTTTCCTTTTTCCTCCTCCTGGGACTGGTTGGCATTGCGTGGGCCCAAGACACCAGGGAAATCCCCGGGGGACCCCCCCTCGCCGATTTCTACAGCCGGGCCCGGCAATCGCCGCCCCGCCCCCCCCCCCC